>PVLC010003909.1:36289-91216 GCA_004027655.1 Graphiurus murinus | reverse complement strand
TTTTTTGGTACTGGGGATTGAACTCAGGGGCGTTCTACCTCCGAGCTACACCCCCAGCCCTATTTTTTTTTATTCTTTATTTTGAAACCGAGTCTCACTAAGTTGCGGAGTGCCTCACTAGGTAGCTGAGGCTGGCCGCGAACCCGGATCCTCTGGTCTCAGCCTCCTGAATGCTGGGATTACAAGCGTGCGCCACCACGCCCGGCTCATAAATAGGAATTTTTAAAAAGCCATACTTGAGCTTTATAGACAGATACCATGCCCCATAGAGTTAACACATATTCTGACTATACTGAGAAATTTTTTTTTTTTTTTTTTTTTTGGCAGTAATGGAGATTAAATCCAGGGACCACTGAACTACATTCAGCCCTATTTATTTTTTATTTTGCGATGGTTCTCACTAAGTTGCTGAGGCTTGCAAATCTTACAATCTTCCTGCCTCAGCCTCCTGAGTCACTGGGATTACAGGCATGTGCCACTATGCCTGGCAAGAAACAATTCATAACATAATTTGATTCAAAACCAGAAACAAGCATGTAAAGTGAATATAAGTAAATATTATATAAATAAAGTTAGGAGCAGACCATTTCTTTGTTTTGTTGGTACTGGGGATTAACCAGGAACATTCTATCACTGAGATATACCCTCAATCCTTTCTTCATTTATTTTTGAAACAGGGTTTTCCTAAGTTGCTGAGGCTGGCCTCAAACCTGTGATCCTCCTGTCTCAGCCTCCCAAGTACTGGGATTACAGGCATATGCTACCACACCCAGCTTTGGAACACACCACTTCTGAGAAAAATCATAAATTAGGATCACAGACATGTAGAAATCACTCTCTAATCAACTCATATCCTCAAATCACAATTTATATTTAAAAGCACTTGGTTTTCATGGTAAATACATACATATATATATATATATATATATATATATATATATATATATATATGAACCATAAAAATTTTACCTATAAACAACTTGATTTATACCACTGATTCTGAATATGAACCCCAAATCAGCAGCATCAACTTCACCTGGGAATTTTTTTGAAATGTGAATCCTCAGAGATTACCCCAGACCTGCTGAATCAAAAACCTTGGGGCAAAGGCCTGCCAGTCTAGGTCTCCTCATATTTAACTATTTCTCCAAATGATGACTCACATTATCAAAAAAAGTAATCACTTAAACTTACCCTCCTGAGAGAACAGGTAATACCACTCGAACAAATGGAGGATCAAATGGAAAGTTATCCTAAGAAACAAACACGTAAGGTTATTTTTAAGAACATCTTTAATACCATATTCTTAAAAGATACATTTTGTGTCTGCTAATGAGGGTCATAAAAATAAAATTAGTACCAATAAATAAGATGAAACAAAAACCAAAGCAAATAAAAATTAAGATCAGGCCCAAAACATATGTTTTGGTAAACTTATGAAATATATGAAGTGGTTCCATTTCCAATAGACCTATATATATAAAGGTATCATTTCAATAATAAGAAATCAATCTTCTGTCTGATAACTAGATAGGATAGACACAATGTAACAATTACAGGGCTAAGAACAGGAAAAAGTAAACTCTAGAGAGGTGGGCCTTTTTTCCCCCTTGGGTTTTCTTCCAACTACAGGTGAGAAAGATAAAAGGTTAACAAACTGAGCAGCATTCAATAGACTCAGGAATAGGAAGAGTCCAAGGACAAGCACTGATAAGTCTGTTCCACTGGAGTTTGGGACCCTGAAGGACAAAATACACATTGCCCTGACGGGAATCAAGTCCAACTTTAAATCATCTCAATCCCTGATTTGATCAGGCTGGGTTGCTACTGGCCAAGCCCCTAACACAGGCCAATGTAAATGCTTCCTGCAGAACACGATCACTCAAGACTTTAAATCAGCTCTACAATTTTTCCTATATAATGTCTATCACTAAAAATAACCAGCCATATAGAACTTAGAACATAATCATAAAACAAGAGGAGGAAACAATAGACACAAAACCACAGAGACAAGAGTTAACAGACACATTTAAAAATAACTATTAAGAGCCGGGCATGGTGGCGCAGGCTTGTAATCCCAGCATTTGAGAGGCTGAGACCAGAGGATCCGGGTTCGAGGTTAGCCTCAGCTACCTAGTGAGACACTCCACAACTTAGTGAGACTCGGTTTCAAAATAAAGAATAAAAAACAGGGCCTCAGCAACTAAGCGAGACCCTGTTTCACAACAAAAACTAAAAGAGGACTGAGGGTGTAGTTCAGAGGTAGAATGCTCCTGGAAGCTGGGCGTGGTGGCGCACGCTTGTAATCCCAGCATTCGGGAGGCTGAGACCAGAGAATCCGGGTTCGAGGCCAGCCTCAGCTACCTAGTGAGGCACTCCGCAACTTAGTGAGACCCTGTTTCAAAATAATGAATAAAAAATAGGGCTGGGGGTATAGCTCAGAGGTAAAATGCCCCTGAATTCCATCCCCAGTACCGCAAAAAAAAAAAAAAAAGAAAAAAAAAAGAATGCTCCTGGATTCAATCCTCAGTACCACAAAATGAATAAACAAATAAATACTCTGTTGAATATTTGCAAAGAAATAAAAGACTGAAAACCTGGCAGAGAAGTGCAAATTATAAAACTGAACCACACGGAAACTCCAAAATTTAGAGGTACAACTGAAATTAATGACTTAATGAATGAGTTTACAGAACAAACTTAGTAGACAAGAGATTCAATAAATTGGAAAACAGGTCAGAAACATCCAGAATAAAGCTAGGAAAGTGTGGAAAATAATAAGACACAAGATAATATATTGAAATGGGCATGGTGGTGCACACTTGTAATCCCAGTACTTGGAGGCTGAGACAGGAGGATCACAGCCTCAGCTACTTCGGCCTTCCACAACTTAGTGAGACCCTGTTTCAAAAATAAAAAATAAAATAGGGCTGGGGGTGTAGCTCAGAGGTAGACACCCCTGGGTTCAATCCTCAGTGCTAGGGAGGGGAGGGGATAATATATTGAAAAGTTTTACCTGGAAGGTGAAGCGAGAACGAAACAGAAGAACTAGATGAAAAATTTCCAAAACCAAAGACTTCATGAGATTTAACTACTGTAAGTATTTCAGTAGAAAGAATAGAGGCTGCAATAAAGAGAGTATCTCCAGGCACAGTGGCACAGGCTGAAGCAGGAGGATCCCAAGTTCAAGTTCAGCCTCAGCAACTTAGCAAGACCCTGTCTCAAAAAATAAAAAGGGCTGGGGGTATAGCTCAGAGGTAAAAGGTCCATGGGTTTGATCCCCAGTACCATAGTGAGTGAGTGAGTAAGTGAGTGAGAGAGAAAGAGAATGATATCTTTGAAGTGCTAAAAGTATTGCCAACCTAAAAATCTATACTCATAAAGATACTCTACAAAATGAAATAAAAATTGACATATCTTCCTATCCACAGACCCACCCTGGAGGAAATACTAAAGAATATTTTAAAGTAGGAGGAAGAAAGATATCCCATATGAAAGCCCAAAGAGCAAAAAATAAAAATAAAAAAAGTTGCTGACAGATCCTAGTGAATATTGATTATTTAAAAGGTATAGGTTTTTACTGGGCATGATAGTGCACGCCTATAATTCCAGTACTTGAAAGGCTAAGATGAGAATCACAAGTTCAAGATCCACTTGGACAACTTAACAAGACCCTGTTTTTAAAAGAAAGAAAAATTTTAAAATGGCTGAGAATGTGGCTCAGTGGTAGAGCACCACTGGTTTCAATCCCCAGTACAACACACCAACACACACACACACACACACACACACACACACACACACACACACACAGGTTTTAGATTAAGTATAGAATTAAAACACATGACAACAGTTCTAAGGCTCTACTATCACGGAAAAATACAAATTAACAAATTTACATTATACTTTGACAAGGCAAGGATATATACTGTAAGATGAGAAAGAAGACCAAGAGAGCCTATAACTACCAAGTTAATAGAGATGGAAAACGGGAGTAACAACAAAAATCCAAAAGAAAGAGAAAAGGGAACATGGAGCATGAAATACAAATGGAAAATCACCCGTGTGTGAAGCCCTGAGTTTAATCTCCTGTCCTGCAAAAAAAAAAAAAAAAAAAAAAAATTAAAAAGCCCTCTAAATCCAAATATCAGAAATAACATTAAATGCAAAGGCTGCTGGGCACAGTGGTGCATGCCTGTAATCTTAGCAAATTCTAGGCCAACCTGGACACCTTGGCCCAACTTAGTGATAGAGCACCTCTGGGATCCATCCCCAGTACAATTAAAAAAAAAAAAAAAAAAAGGCTGGGCGTGGTGGCACACACTTGTAATCTCAGTACTTGGGAGGCTGAAAGCGCAGGATCCAAATTTACAGCCAGCCTCAGCTACTTAGTGAGGCCCTCTGGAACTTAGTGAGACCCTGCTTCAAAATAAAGAATAAGAAATAGGACTGGGGGTGTAACTTGGAGGTAGAATGCCCCTGGGTTCAATCCCCAGTACCGCAAAAAAATAAAAAAGGTTAAAGACCATCAGACTTGATAAAAATATATGAAGAGAGGAGAAGAAGGGTAGAAGAGAAGAAAGAAACCTCAGCAACTTTTCAGGCTAACAAGCACAACTCTCTTTTTCAAATTGTCAGTTCTGGAAACTATTCCCAGAAGAGTAAGAATTTTTTGCTTAATGAACTGACACAAAGATAGCAGCTGAAATGGCAAGAGTGTGAGAGGTCAGTCCCTTGATGGCCAGGCCACAAAGGCTGCCCCTTACTCTCCTGCAGCAGACAGACAGGGAAATGGTATATTGCTGCTCATCAACACACGTCACAAAGTCTATGTTCAAACAAAAGCCTCTAAAAAAAAAAAATTTGAAAGCTGGGAGTGGTGCCACATGCTTGTAATCCAGTACTTGTGAAGGTTGAGACAGGAGGATTACAGGTTTGAAGACAACCTCGCCAAGTAGTGAGATTCTCATCAAACTAGTGAGACTCTTTTTCAAAAGAAAAATACAATATGGCTAGGGGTGTAACCCGGAGGTAGAATGTCCCTAGGTTCAATCCCCAGTACCACCAAAAAACAAAATAATTTGAGGTTAAGTGATTGAAATAAACATTTGTCTCATCCAGTTATTTCCTAGGAACACACAAATACAAGTTTAACTGGGAGGAAGAAGTAGCGGCATAATTTCAGTAACTTACTTTAAGTGGCTCCCTTTGCCTACCTTCAATTAAAAGTATGAGGAACATAAAAATTATGAAAATTCAATCCTACTGGCAGAGGAGGAGAAAGCACAATTCTGATGGCTTAAATGGATAACCTTAGATTTCTATTGCCAAGTTAGAAATAAGAAATCTACTTACAGAAGTTACCAACTTAATGACAGTTATTATAATCTACTTTCAAGTAAGCTCATTATTTATCTATACTTTACCAGCATAATGAAAGATACAGATGCAAAGCTTGGTAAAGTACAACCTCATTTAATCTTTCGTTCAGATCTTTCAATATGTGATCCCAAATGAATGATTACAAAGCATTTTAATTGAGAACAACCTTTAAGTAGTTCTTCAGAATAATTTTCCTACATCAAAACCTAGAGACGCTTGACATAAGCTCTGTACCCTGGAACTCAACTAAATCAAGATTTTACAGAAATTACAAAAGAGTTCCTCAGGGGAGAAAAAAATAGTTGAGGATGACTGTTAAAATGGAAGCCTGAGCTACCTTAGTATACTCAAAGAAACTGAACACTTCAGGTTTATAAGGATCTCCTAAAGTTATCTGATTTCCAATTTAACATTTTTCTAATCATAAGTATGAAGTACATTCTGTTTTTGAAAGACTGTGTCATCACATGGCTCTAAATAGTTATAAATCACTTCCTTACATTGAGTTGAAAATTGCCTCTTTATATTTTGACATGTGTGTGTGTGTGTGTGTGTGTGTGTGTGTGTGTGTTACTGGGGATGGAACCCACCGTGTGTGTGTGTGTGTGTGTGTGTGTGTGTGTGTGTGTGTATGTGTGTGGTGTACTGGGGATGGAACCCACCCCGCCTGACTTATATTTTGACTTTAGTTCTAGTTTTATGTCCTGAGTTCATTAAAAACAAATCAAACAATGCCTTCAAATACACAGTCCTAGCCGGGCATGGTGGCACACGTTTGTAATCCCAGCATTTAGGAGGCTGAGACCGGAGGATCCGGGTTCGCGGCCAGCCTCAGCTACCTAGTGAGGCATTTTGCAACTTAGTGAGACCCTGTTTCAAAATAAAGAATAAAAAATAGGACTGGGGCTATAGCTCAGAGGTAGAATGCCCCTGAGTTCAATCCCCATTATCGTTAAAAAAAAATACAGTCCTTCAAATAGTTTAAGACGAGCTATCATGAACCCCAGTGTCCTCCTCTCTAAATCCACACCTAACTAGTGAACTTAAGACATGGAATGTCTAGAGCCGGGCATGGTGGCGCACACTTGTAATCCCAGCATTCGGGAGGCTGAGACCGGAGGATCCGGGTTCGCGGCCAGCCTCAGCTACCTAGTGAGGCACTCCGCAACTTAGTGAGACTCGGTTTCAAAATAAAGAATAAAAAATAGGGCTGGGGGTGTAGCTCGGAGGTAGAATACCCCTGAGTTCAATCCCCAGTACCGCAAAAAAAAAAAAAAAAAAAGACATGGAATGTCTGAATCTCTTCCCAATCCTGGCTACTGTTCTCTAAATGAACCTAAATTTATCTAAATATACCCTTCTTAAAGAACTACCTCAAAATTTACTTCAGTAATTCAGATGTGGCCTGAAAAGTAAGAAAATCACTTCCTTAAAAGCAAAGAATAACAGATTTACCAAGTTGCTGACCAGGCCCCATTCCCATCTTACAAGGTATTTCAAGTTTTATTTTTCCTATTATTCACAACCTCAAGTTGTCACTGTGGGCATCTGGGGCCATAAATAAACATAGTTCTGGCTCCTTCCTGTGAATCTTTCTTTCTGAGTCATACCTGCTATCCTCCAAAGTCTTGAATCACGATACTAAACACTTGGCAATTCAGTTTAAGGTCCTCTTCATAAGGTCAGTTAGCTCAGGACAATCACATTCTTCCCAGGCCTCTTACATACGCCAACCCTAGAAAAGGCCCTTCTTCCTGCTGTCAGGAACCATGGTCCAGTAACACAAATCCAATAGAATTCCAGCCATTTACCTCCCAGATCGTCCCCTCCCTGAAGTTCTACCTAGAGCAGGAAAAGATAATGAAACACTACCTGCAGTCACAAATCCTCCTGGCCAAGATTTCATATTCCTTTAAAAATATCTCCCACACCTAGATAATCCCACCTACTCAGGAGGTGAGGCAAGAGGATCAAAAATTCCAAGTCAGCCTAGGTGAACTTAGTGAGATCCTGTCTTAAAGGAAAAGGGGCTCAGTGGTACAGTACTTGCCTAGAATGCATGGAACCTGGGTTCAATCCTTAGCACTGCAATAAAACAACCAACCAACTTCCCAAGGAGAAAGCGACAGGGAGGAGCACACAGAGCGGGTGGCTTTAAGGTACTGATAAGGTTCCATTTCTGACGTTTGGTATTGGGCACATGAGGGTATGATTTAATATTGTCATTTTCAGGGAAAATATTTTGTCTGCATTTTTTTGTTTGTTTTGCCTGGGCACTTCATTTATTGTCCCACATGAACCAGTAAAAACAAAGGGTCATTAGCAACTTCAATAAATATACACCAGATTCATATTCTAGGAAGACAACCTAGTTGATAACTGAAATAGTTTCTACAATAACAAAACTAGGAGAAAATACTGACTTTTGGGCTATTTCAAGAAAGTACAGTCATAAGATATATCCCCGAACAAGAATATACACACACAAAACCTAGGTTAGTAGCTCTCAAAAAATTATTGCTTCTCTTTTCATAAGTAAAAAGTATTCTTTGCCCTCCGGGCGTGGTGGCGCACACTTGTAATCCCAGCATTCGGGAGGCTGAGACCGGAGGATCTGGGTTCGCGGCCAGCCTCAGCTACCTAGTGAGGCACTCCGCAACTTAGTGAGACTCGGTTTCAAAATAAAGAATAAAAAATAGGGCTGGGGCTATAGTTCGGAGGTAGAATGCCCCTGAGTTCAATCCCCAGTACCGCAAAAAAAAAAGTATTCTTGGCTGGGAGTGGTGGCACACACCTGTAATCCCAGTACTTGGGAGGCTGAGACAGAAGGATCACAGGTTCGAAGTCAGCTTTAGCAACTTAGTGAGGCTCTCAGCAACTTAGTGAGACCCTGTTTCCAAGTAAAAAATGAAATAGGACTTGGGTGTATCCTGGAGATTGAAGGCACCTGAGTTGCATCCCAAGTACCTACCACAAAAAAAAAAAAAAAGTATTCTTTCAGCTTGGGGTGGTGATACATGCCTGTAATCCCAGTACTTGGGAAGCTGAGACAGGAGGATCACAGGTTCACGGCCAGCCTCAGCAACTTAATGAGGCCCTTCGCAACTTAGGGAGACCCTATTTCCAAATAAAAAACAAAACAGGGCTGTGGAGGTAGCTCAGAGGCAGAATGCCCCTGGGTTCATTCCCCAGTACCAACAAACAAACAAAAAAGTATTCTTTCATGTCTTTGTTTTATTTCAAAACATCTCATATCCACCTACTCTCACCTCCTACCACAAAACCTTACACCAGTTCTTCATCCCTTCTTGCTAAGATTAAAGTCTCCAAATTATCTCAAAGAAACCTACTCTATTCTCTCCAAATCCTGCTCTTCCACGAAAGGCATAATGACCATTTAATACAAAAGGAAAAGTCTAAGAGATCAACTATGAGCTTGTGTAAAAACCTCTAATAGTTCTTCACTACATAAAGGTAAAATCTCAGACATTTCAGCATGACTTTCACAGGCTTACAGCCTTCATCAAACTGCTCTCCCCCTGGAAAATCTGCAGGCTCTTGAAGAACAGGGATACTTAAATGTCTCCTAATGCATCAAAGTCTACCTAACTGAAACGGAGGGGGAAAAATTATATATCTGCAAGACAATTGTTGCATAAATTTTTGTTTTCAATTTAAAAGAATAGGTTAAAAAAAAAAAAGAAGTTTCATATAATTCAAATACAACTTCCTAGGAACACTTCCTAGTTGTTGGGTTTCTATTTTTTTTTTAAACAAAAGAGTCAATATATTAAAGATTTTTAAACCATTATATTTCAGGCACATTCCATACTAAATCCTAACGGTTTATCTGGATTCCTTTGCTATTCTTTTTTAACTTTTATTTTAGCACCTTATAAATAACTATTAAATATAATACGATATTTCAGAAAATGCATAAAATATAGAGGTATACCTTACCAAGTTACTGTAAAGTATGTGCACATGCAACCAACACCCTGTTCAAGAAACAAACTACAACCAGTATCCAAGAAACCTGCAGGCTTCTCTTTGAGCTCACAACTCCTAGATGGACTCTTTAACCTAACCTGCATGGTAATCATGTCTTTACTCTTGACAGTTTTACTGTCCCGGTACAAATCCATATGTCAGTATTTCCTTGCCTTCTTTTAATTTCTGCCCCTGTCAGAAGTCTTTTTATTTTTATTTATTTATTTATTTATTTTTGCGGTACTGGGGGTTGAACTCAGGGGCATTCTACCTCCGAGCTACACCCCCAGCCCTATTTTTTAATTCTTTATTTTGAAACCGAGTCTCACTAAGTTGCAAGAAGTCTTTTTAGAATGTTTTTTTTTTTCCTAATTTCACTCTGCTTCATGGAATTTTAATACCACAAAACTGTGTATTTGTTTCTGCTTTGTGGCCCTTTGAAGGGCCACAGACTGTTGTGATAGCTAAGTTTTTTGTTTTGGGGTCTTTTTTACTTCAAGGACCAATTTTGCCTCAGTGGGGCAATGTTGCATTCACTAAGAATGCCCTACACAATATTAGTTTTAACCTATTTTTTAACTCTATATAGATGGAATCATAAAAAACAAGTGTGAGATCTGATTTCTCTTGCTCAGCACTGTACTTAGGATTCACCCTTCTTGCTGCATATAGCTGTACTCCATTTTATGAATACCACAATTCATTTTATTGGCACTTATTTTCTGTTTGGGGCTATTAGGAACAATGCTGCTCTGAACATCCTTGCACATGTCTCCTGGTGTATCTAAGTACTCATTTCTTGCACAGTATATACCTAAAAAATTCCTAAACTATAAAGTATGAGTATCTTCTACATCAAATAATACCAAATAGTTTTACAAAACAGCTGTACAAATATATAATCCCATTAGAAATACATGAAGCCCCATTACTATTTTCTTACCTTAAAAGAGAAGTTAAGCAAAATATATTCTATGCCTTCTTTTTCTTTTAAGATCTGAAGATCACTGTGCAAAGGACTATCAGGGTCAACCCTAAAAATAACAAAAGTCAGTTCAAACAGGAAGTTAGGGAATTTTTCTCACTACACTCAAATATAAACCAGTCCAAGAGCTAAAACAGATCCCTGGGTAAGTTCCACACAGAGAAGTTCTAAAGCTGCTCTACAGACCCAGGAAAAATAGATCACCATAGCCTCTAGTTCCTTGGGAATACATGTCCAAAAAGAAGTCATAGTACTCTAAATATATTCTAATAAGAGGATTCAAAGTAAGCAGTCATTTAATGGAAAGCAGTCATATGTACATACTGTTCTCAAAAACAAAACAAAACAAAAATGCTTTCCCAATTATTAATTTTTTTTTTTTTTTTTTTTTGCGGTACTGGGGATTGAACTCAGGGGCATTCTACCTCCGAGCTATACCCCCAGCCCTATTTTTTTATTCTTTATTTTGAAACCGCATCTCACTAAGTTGCGGAGTGCCTCACTAGGTAGCTGAGGCTGGCCACGAACCCGGATCCTCCAGTCTCAGCCTCCCGTATGCTGGGATTACTAGCGTGCGCCACCACACCTGGCTCCAATTATTAATTTAAAAATGCTTATTGCATTCTATTTTCGGTGGGAAAAAAACATGTAACATACATTTATTTGGCACAACCTTGTGAAATGCACAAAGTGTGAGTGGGTAAGAAGCATTTTCTATTCCTAGGCTATTTCTACAGACTAAATCATCAACTGTTCTACTATAATTAAATATTTTGTACAATTGGACATCATATTGGACATTTATTAGTTTTTTCCCTTCAGTACAGGCAGCAATTCACCATTTTCTTTCAGTTCCTTAACAAAATCCAATCCTCCAACAAGCTCCCCTTTCATGTACAGCTGAGGGATTTTTAGCTCCAAAAACCCATTTAATATACTGTCTCTAATAGAGGATGTATCAGATATTAAACTGATAAGAACAGATATAACACTTGATCTTAATCAAAAGGCTGAGAAGCAATTCTTTCCCAATTATATTAGCTAAGGGGAGAAATTTGTTCAAGGAGAGAAATTTGCCACTGACAAAACTATGAAAAGTCCAATCACTGTAATAAAAATCTACAACAATACTATATATAAAAATCCTGCCTAAATCCCCTATTTCAAACATCACAGTGTCAAATTCTTAAATACACTTTTGTTTCTAAATTGCCACTGTCTCATAAACTTCAAGAAACACTTTATTCCACAACTGTCCCTCTTTTTCTCATTCCTTATTTTACTTTCTAAATCTCCAAAACAGCTTATTTCAACAATCTAAGAACTATTACCACAGAAATAAGGTCTAAAGCTTTGAGTAAAAGCTATAATACAATGGGATCAAATTAGGAGGAGGAAAAAAACAATTTAGTGTGATAGTCTAACACAGTTGGTTGCCATCAAAAACTACTTACTTCTGTAGTTTAACATGCCAGTCATATAAGCTGTCATTTATGAGTTCCACTGAATAAATCCCTAAAAAGATAAAAAACATGTTGGTTACTCTTCATTTGGTCATGTAACTATTACTTTGGTATAAATGTATGCATTAAATAACCAACAAATCTAGAAATTTTGCTACTAAAATGGAATACCTAAACTATATTGTAAATAATTGACCACTGGAACTGAGTGTCTTGTTCCCTTAACAGATAATTAAAGCCATCAATTAAAGGGATTCTTTAATGAAGTCAGGAAGTGCTTACTATTAACTGAGAAAAAATAGATTACACAAAATCATATTTACTTAAGACTTTCTTCTACATATATAGCAACATTTCTATACAAATGGAATCCAGTTGGGCATGGTGGTGCATGTCTGTAATTCCAGTACTTGGGAGACTGAGACAAGAGGATCACACGTTTAAGGACAGCCTCAGCAACATACTGAGATTCTCATCAACCTAGTGAGACCCTGTTTCAAAAATAAAAAATAGGAGCCGGGTGTGGTGGCGCACGCTTGTAATCCCAGCATTCGGGAGGCTGAGACCGGAGGATCTGGGTTCGCGGCCAGCCTCAGCTACCTAGTGAGGCACTCTGCAACTTAGTGAGACCCTGTTTCAAAATAAAGAATAAAAAATAGGGCTGGGGGTATAGCTCAGAGGTAGAATGCCCCTGAGTTCAACCCCCAGTACCACAAAAAAAAAATAAAAAAATAAATAAATAAAAATAAAAAATAGGTCTGGGGGTATGGCTCAAAGGCAAAATGCCCCTCAGTTCAATCCCCAGTTAAAAAAAAAAAAGAATAAAATCCTATATATATTGTTTTATAATATTCTCTCAACTTTTTAGTATATCTTTTCAAGTAAACATACATAAATCTATTGTCAATATTTTAATAACTAAAAATTTATGGAATTACTATAATTCAACCAATTCTTCCTAATATCTGATTATTAGTTTTTCTAATACCTCAGAAATGAGTTTGGCTTATTTTACACTCTATAAAGGGAGAGTGTGTTTTTTTTTTTTTTTTTTGTGGTACTGGGGATTGAACTCAGGGGCATTCTACCTCCGAGCTATACCCCCAGCCCTATTTTTTATTCTTTATTTTGAAACCGAGTCTCACTAAGTTGCGGAGTGCCTCACTAGGTAGCTGAGGTTGGCCGCGAACCCGGATCCTCCGGTCTCAGCCTCCCGAATGCTGGGATTACAAACATGCGCCAATACGCCTGGCTGTGTTTGTTTTTATGTAAGCAATTCTAACAATTTTTATTTGGTCACTGAGAATTCATGAATGGATCATAATATTATCTTTTTAAACAAATTAAAGCTTGGTTCTTTTATTTCTTTAATACTCTAACAATATGAGAAGTTTACTTTAATTAGATTTCACAATATTCAAGTTTTACTGGATAAGAACACTCAAATCATGGAACTGCGGGTATATAGCTTGGAGGTAGAATGTCCCTGGGTTCAATCCCCAGTACCACAGAAAAAATAAAAATAAAAATAAAAAAATTTAAAATAAACTTGGCAATAGTCCTTTCTTTGTATAATGAAATATATGTTTAAATCTTATTTACTTTATAATGCAATATTATTCATACTTTTGCCAGAAGACAAAAATCATGAGTTAACTATCAGGAAGGCATTAAAAAAAAAAAAGATTTATATAATTTTTTTTTTTTTTTTTTGGTGTGTGGTAGTGGTAGTGCTAGGGATTGAACCCAGAGGTGTTCTATCTCTGACCATCCCCAAGCCCTTTTTATTTTAAAACAGGATCTTGCTAAATTGCTGAGGCTGGCCTTATACCTGTAATCCTCCTGTCTTAGCCTCCGAAGTACTGAGATTATAGGTGTATACCGTAACACCTGACTATATAAAACATTTTTCTTTTAATCCAAAAAACTAACTCATCCTATTTTATCTGCTACATCTTTTGGAACTTGATTAAAATTGAGTTTCACATCTCTAAAATAAAGTTAATAAATAGTTCCATTTCTATCCAGTTAAATCATAAGAAACATTATCTGAAAATAAGAGAGAGCAAAAGAACCACAGAGAGAGCAGAGATCCAGAAGTCCTTACCTGTTTTATAACTCTGTGATCTGTATATGTCCCTGAGCTCTTTCATAAGTCTATCTGAAGCTTGCACTGACCCAGACACCGCACCCTGAAACATAAAACTCACTGTTTACAGGGTCTATTGAGTCAAGTAATTAAAGATTTAAGGTACTTGAACCTGATATAAAAGTTTACAATTAGATTGTAAAAAGGGATCACCCCTTCTTTAGAAGTCAAAAAAGCTCAATTAAATGCAGGATTATGAAGTTTCAAAGGAATATAAAAAGTAGGAACAAAGTCTAGTTCATTTAGTATTTATTATCACCTGGGGAAAAAATTAAAATGTAGCCAACATCTCCAGACCATCATGGACTCCGTGATAGTGTAGAATTCAGTGTAAGTCTATTCTGAACTCCACTTTTAGAAAATATTAGAAGACCTAACAAAGATATATGATTACAATGCACCAATTAAAAAAAAAAAAAAGAAGGTATTAGAAGACCTTCACCATGACACATTATTAACTAAAACAAGAATTCCATTAACAAGACTGCACACAAAACTACTACACTGACGATCTAGTTTACATATTAAACAAATGAACAACATGTGTGCCTACATGCCATTGGTTTCCATTCTGTTCAGCTACAGATTTCTCTAAAGACAAAAATGTGCCAGCATCTCACCCTAAGACTGAATAAGAATGGATTTATTCTTTGATCATGTGAAATTTCAATCAGGTAAAATTAAGATTTTTAAAATAGCACTATACTTTGAAGGAAAAAAATTGTTTACAAATATATTATTGCCTACCTATGTGACCTTGAACTGGTTTAGGCCCTAGTTTTCACATTTATAAGATATGAAAAGTACCTATTTCTTACAGTAGCTATAAAAATTAAATGAGAAGGTATAGAAAATATAAAGTTCTTAATATTGTGTTTACCATGTGAAAGTGTTCAGTAATTTATAGCTGTCTTGACTAAAATGCATACTAACTGGAGTCAATCATAAGACACATAAACTTACTTTAATAATCAAGACAGACTTAGCTAAATCTCTTTGCTATATTAAAAATGTGCCGATTAATATATTAAGTAAGACTGAAGGAGGGAGAGTAATCTATGTTTACAACTCTTGGCATTTACTTGCATAACAATACATTTCCTATGTTTGCCCAAGGCCAAGTCCTCAGATTTCACAGAACTGAGAAATATCTCTAACACCAGGCAAGAGGTAGTAAGTGATCAGAGAGCCAGACTATCTATCATTTGATGTTTCCCTTCTCTGTGCACTATTTATATATGTACATGAACACACACACACATATTCACATGCATATTTATATATACACATACACACATATATACACATTCCCATTTTTCAGAGTAGTCATCCAAAAGGTATATCTTGTCTGTCCACATTTTAGAGTTGAGGAAACAGAAGTCACACAGACATGTTTGTCATCAAACTGTATTCACTTCACACTCCTATCCTGCTCTACATAAAGAAATGTTAAGTCAAAAGAGAAAAAATTATTTTAGTTTGGTCAGGGCAGAATGGAGTAAAGGTCAGGTTCATAAAAGAGAAAAAAAATCCAAATAGTACTTTGTGGGAGAGACTGAATCTGAACATACAGATCCCACAAGAGAAGGAAAAGAAAAGAAAATAGCATGAACAGTGTGGAAAGGAGGCATACACCAGGATCAGCAGGTGGTACCACGATGTGAAGAGCAGATAAACTGGGTAGAAAGTGGCTGCTGACAGACAGGAGAGCTAAACTAAGGCCACAAAACATATGGCTGCGTCCACCATGAAGCAGGGGTGGAGGAGGTGGACAACTAAGGCTGGCATCTTAATCAATTGCCCAATATTACTTATAATTACTCAACCACCAAAGTACAGGTTCTGTTTATACAGACTTACATTTAAGTGGTCTTGCCTTTGAGTCTTTCTGATTTTCTCTAATATTGCCAAATTTTCTTTTTCAATTCCTTCATCCTCTGACTTTTTCCCATTAATAGGCTCTTCTTCCTTCATCTCATAGTGATCCAAGTCTTCTATATCCTACAAAAAGGCGGGGAGGGGAAATGGCTTATTCAAGTTATTTTTCTTCAGTGGTTTCTTATGCCAAAAGTTAAATTATTGTTGACTAGAATAAAAAGGGAACAGGAAAGAGAAGATTCATCCATTCTATGAGAAAGGGGGTAGAAAATCTCAATATTCATTTTGAAAAATGTCCTCTTATATATCCTATATTTTGTTAAAAGCTAGACTCTGAGTAAAGCAAATCTGACAGTTATCAAGTCATGAATACGACTAAGCACACTGTCAATAAATCTCCCATTAGGAGAGGAACTTCTCAAACAGTTTAGCAGCAGGTATCAAGAACATTAACTGTTCATACTTTGTTCCAGAATTTGACTTCTATTGTGTGTGTGTGTCTGTGTGTAGGGGGTACTAGGAATTGAACCCAGGAGCATTCTTAACTTTGAGCTACACCCCCAGCCCAATTTTATTTTTTATTTTGAAACAGAGTCTCACTAAGTTGCTGAGGCTGGCTATGAGTCTGCAATCTTCCTGTCTCAGCCTCCTAAGTACACCACCAGGCCCACCTCTAGAATTCTATTCTAAGACTAGTCTAAAATGTGAACTCCAACTTAGGTATAATGATGCCTATTTCATCCTAATAACCACAAAAGCCAAAACAAAATCTGCATGTGAAAAAAATAGCAAATCAGTTAATTCAATGGAATAGTTAACAGGCCATTAAAATACCAACATAGTATAATTATGCCTTCTGTATCAATAAAAACTTTGTAAAAAAAAAAAAAAAAACTGTAAAAAATACAGAATACAAAATAGAGTATGTAGAATCTCAATTATACCAAAATAAACATACAAAAAAGACTTATACTAAAATGTTAACAGTTGTCATCTCTGGAGACAGTGTTTTTCCAGGTTTTCTGGAGTAAGTACCTACTAACTTATCACTAGGAAAAAAGTTAGAAAAAGAATTAATACCACACCTAAACAACGCCTTACCACCTCATTCTGCTCCCTCCCTTCTCATACCATCTGCTCTTATGCATATACAAATCCAAGCAGAATTTTTTTTTTTTTTTAACAGTACTGGAGATTGAACCCAGAAGCATTCTACCTCCGAGCTACACCCCCAGACCTATTTTTTTTAATTCTTTATTTTGAAACAGGGTCTCACTAAGTTGCAAAGGGCCTCACTAAGTAGCTAAGGCTGCAGGCAACCTGGATCCTCCTGCCTCAGCCTCCCAAGTACAGGGACTCCCAAGTGAGTCCACCACACCCACCTCCCAGCCCTATTTTTTTATTCTTTATTTTTTGAAACAGAGTCTCTCTAAGTTGCAGAGAGCCTCACTAAGTCGCTGAGGCTGACCGCAAACCTGGATCTTCCTGTCTCAGCCTCCCAAGTACTGGGATTACAAACATATGCCACAGCAGAATTTTTTTAATTGTAACTTTTTAAGTATCTTCTCTCTACTTCAACTGCCAAAATCTCTAAGGTAGACTACTTCATACATACAATCTCTATTTTGGCAAGCAGACTAATTCACTGTGATTTCTAGACCAGGTTGATAACTACCTCTACCTAGTTAATGACCACCTTCTACCCAGATTCAGTGGATCTCTTTCTTGGAATGCCTTATCTTTAGCCCCTTTTATATTCTGTTCTTATTCAAACCAACCTATGACTCTAGCCCTGATCTTCCTTCCTATCTTTAATTTCCTCTCAGCAATTTAGATCCTATTTCAAAATAAAAAATAAAAAGGCTGAGCATGGTGGTGTGCACCTGTAATCCTAATACTTGAGAGGCTAAAACAGGAGGATTGCAAGTTCAAGATCACCCTCTGAAACTTAGCGAGATCCTGTTTCAACATAAAAAGTAGAAAGGGGCCGGGCGTGGTGGCGCACGCTTGTAATCCCAGCATTCGGGAGGCTGAGACCAGAGGATCCGGGTTCGCGGCCAGCCTCAGCTACCTAGTGAGGCACTCCGCAACTTAGTGAGACTCAGTTTCAAAATAAAGAATAAAAAAATAGGGCTGGGGGGTGTAGCTCGGAGGTAGAATGCCCCTGAGTTCAATCCCCAGTACCGCAAAAAAAAAAAAAAAAAAAAAAAAAGTAGAAAGGGCTGCCAGTGTAACCCAGAGGTAGAATGCCCCTGGGTTCAATCCCTAGTACCACATATACACACACAAAAAGAAATTTATGAAATGTTATTCTTACATAAAATACCTACTTCACCCATCTCTTCCTCTTCCTCCTCCTCTGAAGTCACTTCTTCTGTTGTTCCATTCTGAAATAGAGGAACAATTTACCAGTGCTACACAAAACAACATACATGTTGAGTACATTAGAACACTGATACCACAGTTTTAGGGACAAACTATCAATCATCTGTCACAGCAGTTCTACTCACAGACATCTTATTAAATTTAAACAATTTTTTGTGTGTGGTACTGGGGATTGAACCCAGGGCATTCTACCTCTAGCTACACCCCCAGCCCTATTTTTATTCTTTATTTTGAAACAGGGTCTCACTAAGTTGCAGGGGGCTTCACTAAGTAGCTGAGGCTGGCCACGAACCTGCAATCCTCCAGTCTCAGCCTCCCAAGTACTGGGATTACAAGCATGTACCGCCACATCTGACTCTTAAACATTTATTTGATTTCACAAATAATATTTATCAGCTTTTTAAAATTAAGTAATTTTGAACAATTCAATTTAACAGATGCCTTAGGAATAAAGGCAATCAAATATAAAACAGCTGAAAAAAATCTCACCGGGTGTGGCAGTGCACACTTGCAATCCCAGTACTTGGGAGGCTGAGACAGGAGGATCTGGGTTCACGGCCACCCTCAGCTACTTAGTGAGGCCCTCCGCGACTTAGTGAGACCCTGTTTCAAATTAAAGAATAAAAAATAGGACTAGGGGTATAGCTCAGAGGTAGAATGCCCCTGGGTTCAATCCCCAGTAACACAAAAACAAAAACAAAGAAAAAAAACAAAAACAGATTAATGGATTACAAAACTATAGGATATGTACACAGTGGAATTTTACTCAACCGTAAAGAACAAAACTATGTCATTTGCAAGGAAATGGATGGAACTGGAGAACATTATACTAAGTGAGATTAGCCAGTCACAAAAAGTGAAAAGTCAGATATTCTCCCTAATATGCAGAGGCTAGGGAGACAATGGGAAATAGGAGGGACTCTAGACAAAGAAAGAGAAACCTTAGGTGAGTAAAGAAGGTGACCTAACTGAGGGAGATAGGAGGGGGGAGGAGGGAAGCACCCTAATGTGCATGATGTACATTCACAAACATATCAAAGTCAATCACTAAGCTGAACACGAGAAGGAGGGAGGGGGGAGGGAATGGGGTGGGAATTGGGGAAGGGTTAAATGAGGGTTGTGTGCATGTATGCCTCTATCATCCTGTACCTCATTAAGATGTATGATTACAATGCACCAATAAATTAAAAAATAAAAAGATCAGACATGTTATAAATGAATAGATACTTCAAAAAATTAAACTTTATAATCACTACTTCTCTAAAAAGCCAGTTTTCTTTTTTTTTTTTTGCGGTACTGGGGGTTGAACTCAGGAGCATTCTACCTCCGAGCTACACCCCCAGCCCTATTTTTTATTTTTTATTTTGAAACCGAGTCTCACTAAGTTGCAGAGTGCCTCACTAGGTAGCTGAGGCTGGCCGCGAACCGGGATCCTCCGGTCTCAGCCTCCTCCCGAAAACGCCCGGCCAGTTTTCTTTTTAAAAACATACTATTTACTATAGAATACTGTAAGACACAATCACAAATGAATCTGATGGGATTTTGGGAAGGGCCTTCATACCAGTTTTGGCAAAGTTCAAAAACACAAGACAAATTTCTAAAGCCACAGCATAGTTCTTCAAGATATAGTGTAAACATGGATCTTTAACATAAAGGTGGGCTTAGGTTAGGACTCAGAGTATCTAAAACATCAAGAAACTAGGTTCCAGAGACCAAATCAGACCAACAAAGGTCTCAGCAGTACCTAACCATCTGTTCTTAGTTACTCTGATAGCATAATTCCTAAGAAAAGAAAATCATCATCTCAGAGGATACAACCTCTGGATTAGTGGGCTGAAAAATTTCATATGGGTACACACCACTTCCATGCAAACCAGACTTATATTTGTTTTAAATCTGCATCTCTTTAGACATTTATTATTCACTGCCTAGAAACAGATGAGAAAATTAAGCAAACAGCAGCCCAAAATGTTGTGATTCAGCCTGTATTTATTTTCCTAAATTATATATTCTAAACCAGACTATTCTGGATATCTAAAGAACATACTTAGCCTAAAAGTCCCATACATGAGTTGTGCATTAATGACTGAGAGAGCATTTCTGAAATACCAATTCAAGAGCCTACTCCAGAGAATCTGGTTTTTTGTTTGTTTGTTTGTTTTGAGGTATTGGGGATTGAACTCAGGGGCATTCTACCCCCAAGCTACACCCCCAGCCCTATTTTTTATTCTTTATTTTGAAACCGGGTCTCTGTCAGTTGTGGAGGGCCTCACTAGGTAGCTGAGGCTGGTCGCGAACCTAGATCCTCTGGTCTCAGCCTCCCAAATGCTGGGATTACAAGCGTGCGCCACCACACCAGGTTCCAGAGAATCTGTTTTTAAAAAGCTCTTTAGGGTGACTGACATGTAGCCTCGTATGTGACCATCAACCTAGTCCCTATCCTTTGTTTTACAAATGAAAAGTTTGAACAACACTCCTCCCAAAAGTATAAGTAATTTAACATAAGCACAAAGCCCTTAGGGCTGTGAAATCCTAAAATGAATTTCATTTCAAGATGTGGCCTGGCCTTCTTTTCAAAATATCAATGAAATGACAGAAGAGTTGTATAAGAAAGTGTTAAGTTCACTGCTGTACTAGAAAAACACAAGAAGGGTACCATCAATGAACCAAAACTTCAGGAACACATTAGAAGACATAAAGTAGATAGAATCAAACTGCTGGTCTTGAGAATGTCACTCCCAATCCAGGTAATGAAGAGGACAGCTACAATAGGATGTTTTTTCAGATGAGTAACATATTCTTTGCCATACTTGTCCCAACTTGGTAAGGATCATTCTCTTCTACAGAATGCCTACTTGATAGCCTCTTACTAAGGGTGCCAGAACCAGAGGGGGAAGACAGAATGTTGATAATGTAACTCTGCGCAGCAGCAAAACCTCCTAACAGGCTGTCTCTCCCTTCCAGTGATGAGCTAGAAACCCCCCCTGCAGCAACTCCCCGTCCTCATGCCATCGGAAAATAACTGGTCTGCAAAACAGGAAGGAGAGGCCTCAGCAAGAAGAGTGACAATTCTGAGGACACCGTATCAAAAACTGATACTGATCAATGAGCAGATAACCAAATATCGCCAGATTCTTGAAAAAACTGACAACGTGAAAGGTGCCACATCAAACAAGCCAAATTAGTAGCACATCACTAGTGAAGGAAACAAAACTAAATAAAAAATATAATTAGAATCTTTAGCAGTAATCGAGAAGCTATTGTATCCACTAAATAGATTAGCAAAGGACAAGACAGTTCTGGGAAATAAAAAATAAGATTTAAGGAAAGGAAAAGAAAACTTACTATTAAGGGCCAGAGAGCACAATGGACTTGACTAAACAAAGCATTTAAGATTAAGAAGACCAAGCCGGGCGTGGTGGCACACGCTTGTAATCCCAGCATTCGGGAGGCTGAGACCAGAGGATCCGGGTTCAAGGCCAGCCTCAGCTATCTAGTGAGGCACTCCGCAACTTAGTGAGATCCTGTTTCAAAATAAAGAATAAAAAATAGGGCTGGGGGTATAGCTCGGAGGTAGAATGCCCCTGAGTTCAAACCCCAGTACTGCAAAAAAAAAAAAAAAAAAAAAAAAAAATTGTGAGGTTAACTTAGAAAAAAAAAGTGTGGGGGGGACTGAAGAATTGGAAATAAAGAGAACAGTTAAGGGACTGTTCCTATCTTCATAAGATGAAGATAGGAATATGAAGATCTAATATTCCTCCAGAGGGCGCAGGGAAAGAAATAAAAAGTAATAAAGGAGACAATTGTTGCTAAGCTAAAGAAAGACTGTAGAGTATTAAATGCTCTGAATGTTCTAAAGTAATACTGAAACATAAAGCCCCGGACTTTGCAATTAGCAAGAAACCCGTATCGACTGCCAGAAAATAAAAAAATATATATATGCAGAAAGAAGAATCAGACAGGCATCAGACTTTTCATCTTAACAAGAAATACCAGTAATAAAAGTGTAAAAACTGGGAAGCCATTCAAGTAAGATCTTAGACTTCTCTAACTAGCAGCTCCACCAAAATAGAAGCCCTAACTCTGTGTGTTCACCACTGGATCCTCCACAACACAGGGTGCTTTACAGAGAGTCCGATGTTTGCTAAATGAATATTTAAAACTGACAGAAAGTATTCAAGGAACACTCTTCATACCTACCATAAACATCCTCACAAAGCCAACACTTCCAAAAAAATAAATTCAGGAATATATAGTGGGGAGTAACACAAGAAATAGCAATAAACAAAATAAACAAAAACACTAAAGGCTAAGTCTAAGAAAATGCTAATAATGCAGCTGAGAGTTACAGGTCATATTCTCCAACCATGCTGACAAGCTAGAAGTCACCCAAAAGTCACGTGAAAATGTTTGGGGTTTGTTTATTTAAAGTTCTTTCCCTAGATAGTTCTTGGCCTAAAGGTGACCCTCATGCCCTGGTATAACAACTCCTAAGTACATGCCCCACAGAAGTGACTGCACATGGGTACCAAGAATAAAAACACGAAGACTGATATTCTTTTGCTTTTCCTAATAGCAAAAACTGGAAACCCAAATGTCTGTGATCAAAAAAAGAAATGTTATGGTATAGCCAAACAATGGAATAAACAGAGCAATGAAAAAAGAATAGCAGCTACATATGAGCATGAATGAATATCACACACAATATTGAGAAAAATACATGAATACAGATAGTATAACTCTTAATTAGAAGCTCAAAAACAAGGCAACTCTGAGCTATATAGCACACGGATGCGTACATGAGTGATGAAACTGGAGAAGAGTGAGGACTGCTAACTGGGAAATGGTGATGTGGCAGGAGCCTGCAGAAGGCTCTGCTGTGCTCTTCTGCTTCTTCTCCAGGTTGGTGCTGGGTAGTAGTTCCCAGGTACTCACTGTAACCACGTTATACAAAGCTTATGTTTTACCTATTTTTATGCATGTTATATTCCACAATAAAGATTTTTATTGTTGTTTTGTTTTGTTTGATGGTACTGAGGAATAAACACAGGAGCACTCTATCTCTAAGCTACACCCCCAGCCCTATTTTATTTATTTATTTTTTTTAAATAGGGTCTCAGCCGGGCATGGTGGCGCACGCTTATAATCCCAGCATTTGGGAGGCTGAGACCGGAGGATCCGGGTTCGCGGCCAGCCTCAGCAACCTAGTGAGGCACTCCGCAACTTAGTGAGACCCGGTTTCAAAATAAAGAATAAAAAATAGGACTGAAGTTATAGCTCGGAGGTAGAATTCCCCCGAGTTCAATCTCCAGTACCGCGCAAAATAAAAAAAAAAGAAAGAAACAGGGTCTCGCTAAGTTGCTGAGACTGGCTTCAAACCTGCAATCTTCCTGTCTCAGATTCCCAAGTATTGGGATTATAGGTGTGAGCCACCACACTCAGCTCATAATAAAGTTTTATTAATCAGAATAATGTGGAAAAAATGGAATAAAACTACTTCGAAAATACAAACTGTTCGGAAATGTACTAAAATGTTAAACCTATGCAATGAAATTGAAGAGCACTCAAAGAAAAGTATATTCTTACATGTTTGTTTAAAAAGCCATTTAAGTCACACTGATCCACTAAAGTAGAAAAAGCTAAACAAAAGAGGAAAATAATTAAAATATAGGAAAAATTAAAAAGAAAACACACTACATTCAGAAAAACAAGAGATGATTCTTTCAAAAGACCATTAAAACAGAAAAACCTCTGACAATATCAAGATACAGAAAACAATGTCTGAAGCAGATCAGACTCAAATGTTTATTTAAACCAGAGCTTCTCAGGCCTGGCCTGGTGGTGGTGCATGCTTATAATCCTAGTACTTGGAAGGCTGAGACTGGAGGATCACAACCTCAGGACAGCCTCAGCAATTTAGTGAGGCTCTCAGGCAACCTAGTGAGACCCTGTTTCCAAATAAATAAAATCAGTGTAGGGATGCAGCCTCTGGGTTCAATTCCGAGTACCACAAAAACAAAAACAAAACAGAGCTTCTCTACCTGTACAACACTAACATATTAGGCCAGATATTTCTTTGTTATGGGGATTCTGTGCATTGTAAGATGTTTACTAATATTCATCTACCCATGAAATGCCAACAGTAACCCTCTACCACAGCCAGCTGTAGCAACCTAAAATGTCTCTAGATAGTTCCAAATGTCCTAGACGCACAGTTGCCTCTGGTTGAAAACCACTGGTTTAAACTCCTAGATCATAAAAAAGGGAGGTAAGGCTTCCAAGTCATAGCCCTGATACAGAAATGAAACAACAGACTAAAAGGAAACAAACAGAACTGTATTATATATAGTTAAAGTGAAAGTAAAAATCTAAAAATAAAATATTACAATATCATTCTAACAGTGTTTGTTATAGGAATGCAAGGATGACTCAAAATCAGAACATTTTGTTATGTAATTCACAAATTATGTTATAGCCCTACATAGAACTGTAAGCACAATCATGAAAACCAAGTCAGACCTACGTGTATTATGTCTATGGTTTACCATTAAGTGAAAAACACAAGTTTCAGACATCCCAGAAAAGAAAATCTGAAGATGGAATTTATATTTCTCTTCTCTTCTCTCTTTCTTGAGGGTCCACTAAAATTACAGTGAAGAATAAACAGTATATGAACACATAATAATAAAAAAGAATGAAGCTGGACGTGGCACACGCTTATAGTCCCAGTACTTGGGAGGCTGGGACAAGAGGATCACAGGTTTGAAGTCAGTCTCAGCAACTTATAAATAACCTGTTTCAAAATAAAAAATAAAAAGAGCTGCCAGGCATGGTGGCGCATGCTTGTAATCTCAGTACTTGGGAGACTGAGATCAGAGGATCCAGGTTCACAGCCAGCCTCAGCTACTTAGAGAAGCCCTCCGCAACTTAGTGAGACCCTGGTTCAAAACAAAGAATAAAAAATAGGACCGGGGGTGTAGCTCAGAGGTAGAATGCCCCTGGGTTCAATCCTTGGTACTGCAATAAATAAACAAACAAACAAACAAACAAATAAATAAATAAATAAATAAAGCTGAGGGTGTAGCTCAGAGGTAGAATGCCCCTGAGTTCAATCCCCAGTACCACTCCCAAAGTCATCTACATTAGAAGATTACAGTAAACAGAGTAATAGTAATTAATGGAATTAAATAAAGAAACCAGTTAGTGGGATATCAATAATAAGGAGGCGTTTGTCCCACATCACTTTGCAGGAGCTCTAGACTGAGACACCATGGATACTGGAGAGGAGAATGACAGGTAGGACTGAAAACCAGAGGGACGAATCAAAAACCTCTACACAGAACACACCAGCCAGCCCTGACATGCTGTTTTCCCCACCTCCTTAAACAGAACTCGGGCAGCAGAGACCCCAGGCAAAAGATCATTAGGATTTCATTTCAAGAGATACTAAGTTGTTCCAGCATCATTTATATCTTTTTGCTTATTTGTTTTTGCAGTACTGGGGATTGAACCCAGGAACTCCAAGCTACACCCCCAGTCCTATTTTTTATTCTTTATTTTGAAACAGGGTCTAAGTTGTGGAGGGCCTCACTAAGTAGCTAAGGCTGGCCTCAAACCCAGATCCTCTGGTCTCAGCCTCCTAAGTACTGGGATTACAAGTATGCGCCACCATGCCTGGCTACAAAAATCATTTATTTCTATACCCGGAATAGAGGAATCAGGAAAAGAAGTTGGAAATCAACATAAATTCACCCTAAAAACTATTTAGTTGACAAGTCTTAGTCACAAGGAACTCTAATAAATCAGTCATCCAGCACCTCTCTATGAGTGAACAACAGGAGGAGTGTATATTAAGAAAGGTATTTGTCTTTAAGAAGCAAAATAAGACAGGATAAACCAAGAAAAATATTAAAGAGAAAACAGGCTAGGGAGAAGACAAAAGAGTATCAAAATAATTTCTTGAAGACCCTTGGGAATATGTTGCATCTATAAAACCAAAATCAAGTGCTATGAATAAGGAATAATCAAGAGAAAAAGCTTTTAGAGCTTATGGTTCCACCCTTGAAGACGGTCCAAATGAATCACACCTGCTGGCATGCACAGCCTCCTGTGGTCCCATCCCACAGTGGATGGAGGTTGGCCCTGTGACTTGCTTTAACCAACAGAATGTAGAACTGATACTCCAGGTTTAAGCATTATAAATATCTGGTAGCTTCCACTTTCGTGCTCTTGGAAGCCCAACATTACAATTCTCACTATGCTCTAAAGAAAGGGGAGCCTCAAAAGAAGCCCTAGATGAGATACCATGCAGGGAGAAAGGCCATGTGCAGAAACACCAAGGTGCACTAGGGAGGCTGAGACTGGAGGATCCGGCTTCACAGTCAGCCTCAGCTACTTAGTAAGGCTCTCTGCAACTTAGTGAGACCCTGTTTCAAAATAAAAGAATAAAAAATAGGGCTGGGGGTGTAGCTCGGAGGTAGAATGCCTCTGGGTTCCATCCCCAGTACTGCAAAAAAAAAAAAAAAAAACCATAAAAGAAAAGAAACACCAAGGTGCTACACACACAAATGAAGAAGCCTTCCTGGGCATTCCACTGCAGTCAGGCATCCAGGATACACCAGATCCAACCATGTGACTGCACCATGAGAGCCCCCAAATGAGACCAGCAGAAAAACCACCGTGTCAGCTTAGTTAATCCATCCAATCGTGAGAGATGGAATTGATGTTTTATGTCATGAAGTCTTGAGGTAATTGGGTAAGCAATGCCAAATAATCAAAACAAAACAAAGTTATGACTGGCCAAGTAAAATTTCCAAAATTTGAAAAATATTCAGAATCTAAAAATAAAAGATAATATAATAGGTACAAAGACTCAAGCAAAGAGGTTTAAAACCAAATTAGAGCCAAGCATGGTGGGCACACCTGTAATCCCAATACTTGGGAAGTTGAGACAGGAAGATCTCAGGTTCAAGGACAGTCTGAGCAAGTAGCAAGACTCTCTGCAACCTAGCAAGACCCTGTTTCAAAAACAAAAAACAAAAACAGGCTAAACGTGTAGCTTGAAGGTAGAATGCCCCTGGGTTCAATCCCCAATACCACACACACACACACACACACACACACACACACACACAGTAGGCATTCCAAAAGAAGCAAAATATAAAAGAAAAAGTTAACAAATAGATTTTACATATATGAATGATTCAAGATTCCAAATTTGAAAAAAATCTATCCATACTGAGCACTCAGCACAATGAATGAAAAAGTAACTAAGTACATCATTGCAAAATTACAGATCACCAAGGAAAATACAAACTCCAAAAAGCTTCCAGAAAGAAAATCATGCATAAATGATTAAGACTCTGAATGGTATCAGCCTTCAACACCACTAGTGGCTAGAAGACAACAGCACAGTCTTTCAAATTCTGAGGTAAAATTATAGAATTAAATATAGAATAGAATATAGAATATAGAATTAAAAATTCAATATAGAATTAAAATATACAATTAAAAATATAGAATTAAATATTCAATATAGAATTAAAAATTCAACCAAATCATTAATCAAGTGCAAGGGCAGAAAATAGCACCTAAAATTTCTTAGGGATTTACTGCACACAAGGCATTGTTCTAAACGATTTACAAGTACTAACTCATTTCATCCTCATAGCTCCCCCTAAAATATAGGTACTACCAATATTTTCCCCATTTTGCAAATGGAAAATAATGTACAAAAGGATTAAATGATCACCCCAAGGTATAAGCTAACAAGAAGTAGAACCAAGATTCAAACCCACTGTGGTCTGGCTCCAACACCTAAACTCGGAACCGTATGTTTTCAGAAGCTAGAACTCAGAAAATGTACCACTGCTTCATTCTTTCTCAAGCTTTTACTTTAGGATGTACTCAGGCAAAATGCAAAAGAGTAGGTATGCCAAGACAGGTGGCATAAGCTCCAATAAACAATAGATCTACTCTAGGACAGCAGACAAGAAAACCTTCAAGCCAGATGTGGTGATGCACACTTGTAATCCCAGCATTTGGGAGGCTGAGACTGGAGGATCCGGGTTCACAGCCAGCCTCAGCCACCTAGTGAGGCCCTCCAAAACTTAGTGAGACCCTGTTTCAAAATAAAGGATAAAAAATAGGGCTGGGGGTATAGCTTGAAGGTAGAATGCCCCTGAGTTCAATCCCACCAAGGTTGGTACAAAAGAGCCAAAGTTTCCAGAAGAGAGATCAAGGAAAAGGGTCAAACATTCATTCATTCATTTTTGCAGTACTGGGATCCAATCCAGTGGGGTTTTACCACTCAGCAACATTCCAGCCCCCTTAAGTTGCAGAGGTTAGCCTCAATCCTCCTGCATCAGCCTCCCAAGTATCTAGGATTACAGGCATGGAACATGGCATCTGGCTTGAATATAGTGTGGGGGGGGGGGGGGGGGTACTGGGGATTAAACTCAGAGGCATTCTACCTCTGAGCTCTACCCCAGCCCTATTTTTTTTTTTTTTTTTTGAAACAGGATCTCACTAAGTTGTGAAAGGCCTAAGCTGCCGAGGCTGGCCACAAATATACAATCCTCTTGTCTCAGCCTCCCAAGTACTGGGATTACAAGCGTGTGTCACCACACCTGGCTAAACTTTTTTTTTTTTTTTTTCCTGTGCTGGGGATGGAACCTAGGGGCATTCTACCTCCGAGCTACAGCCCAAGCCCTACTTTTTATTCTTTATTTTGAAACAGAGTCTCACTAAGTTGCGGAGTGCCTCACTAGATAGCTGAGGCTGGCCGCAAACCGGGATCCTCCAGTCTCAGCCTCCCAAATACTGGGATTACAAGCGTGCGCCACCACGCCCGGCTCCTGGCTAAACAATTTTAACTAAAATCACTATGATAGGGAAGACATTGCAAAACAAAAGGATATACAAGAAAGGAAACATAATAAAGCCCTAATGATAAAGTAGTGATTGTTCATATGACTAAATATAATGTTTAGGAAAGGTGGGTGAATACATAGTAGCATAAGAGCTAACTCCTCATTTAATATAGTAAAAGCCAATAACTGATGTCTAAACAGGTAAATCTACAAGTCAAGGGGTGCTGAGTGGGAGGAAATGCCCATTGCTTAGAGGGAATGACAATTGCATCAGGCCTTAAGCAGCACACGTGGACTTAGGAGATGGCATTCCAGCTGAAGGAGACTGAAGAGCAAAGGCAAATAATCGAAGAAGCAAGGAACATTTATGGAAACCAGAAATATTAACCAAAAAACCATGGGGTGGGAGAGCAGTTGTTTGCCTATCACAGAAATACCAGCAGCTCCAAAGAATAAAAACATTATCTTTAATACTTAAAACAAAACAATTCAATAGGAACACAAAAACTAATTTCTAAATAAGTTGTATAATAGTAAAAAGAAAATCATCCTAATCTTACTTTTGAATGAAACAATTTCAGCTCTTGAACACTAGAGAATTTTTACTTTACCTGACCCGTGGGTAGTGGTTGATCTAGCATCTCAACATCCAGGTGCTTAGGAAGGTTATATAATCTGCAGAGTTCACATATCAACCACTTCAATTGCTGACGAAGCTACAAAACACATTCAGTAAATAAGCATTATGTTAAAGAGCCCTTAGAAGACACGAATAATGCTATAACTACTGTAATCAATCCAGAAGGAAATGAAAAAGTTTGTTACTGCTCATCTGCAACCTATGGACAGAATATAGTCTTTTAAATATTTTAAGGACTGCTAGTACAAGAAAGTTATTAAGAAAAAAAAAAAAAAAAAAACTTTTGCTATGGCGTGGGTCTAGTTGCTACACTAATTCCTAGCAGAAGGACATCAAAAAAGGCAGAGGAAGGAAGCTTCAGACACTGCCCAATTTCTAGTTGGTTGCTAACTTCTTTCCTTAGAAACTTACAACTTCAGACAAAAGAACACTAATGAACCAATAAAGCCTCAAAAAATAGGGGCAGTGTTGTTATACATTTGAATTAAAAATTATATATACCACAGTCATATTCACTTAAAAGTACAGAGACAAACGTGATCTACTAGACAGCCTTGGGATACAGATGACCTGAGATATGTTATCCAACCCCCCTGAGTTCGAGTCTCCCCATCTGTAAAACATAGAAATTAAAAATTTCTCAGGCTGGTAAATACTTGACACTTAATATGCTCTTAAGTGCTGTCAGGGAGAAAATTTTGACCAAGAAAATCTGCCAAGAGAAGATCCTTAAATTTCCATTTTTAGCCCAGCATGGTGGAGCACATTTGTAATCCTAGTATTTGGGAGGCTAAGATAGGAAGATCGCAGGTTCACGGCCAAACTCAGGTATTTAGTGAGGCCCTCTGCAACTTAGTAAGACTCTGTTTCAAAATAAAGAGTAAAAAACAAAGAGCTGGGGGTGTAACTCGGAGGTAGAATGCCCCTGGGTTCAATCCTCAGTACTGAGGAAAAAAAAAAAAATTCCATTTTTAAATCCAGATTAATTTGTAAGCACATTTATTTTAAGCAAGTAAGTGAGGTAAATTATGTGCACAAATGTGTTTTTCATTTTTTTAATATATAAATTTAGCAACTGTAATTTAAGAATGGTCTATTTCACTTGGTCAGGAAGTGTTTCCTGGCTGTCTCTGACCATGAAAAGAGATGAAGAGGAAGATGCAGGTTTATAAAGGACTAAGAAAGCACACGTAGGATTAGAATGGGTTAAACCAAGCAAAGAGCAAGCCTTTCCAAAGTGGACAGTGGAGCAAGTAGAAATGGGAAGGCTGAACAGTAAATTAGGACCAAACAAAAATCTTCATATAAAAAAGGAAGCAATTGCTCCCTGTGGATCTGTTATCTATCCAACAAGCTGTTTTGCACTACATACATAATGAAGAAGAGGCAGGGTGATCAGAACACAGACCTGGACACTCAGACCCCTTCCACAGGAGCACTGTGGAAGAGGCGGCAGCACAGTGGAGTCAGTCCTAGCAACAGAAAACACAGGGTGGCACACCGTCCAGGAATTTCAAATTTATACCCCACCCCCAAAATAGTTTTTGAAGCATAGAGGAAGAAACTAAAATCATAGGAAAAGATTTAAGAAATAGCCAGAAGGCAGATGGGCAGATCTTTGAAACTTACTAGCTTGGAGGTTTAGGGAACAGATATATAAAACAAAAACAAACTCTAAATCATTCCCAGGTTCAGGTACAGATGACCAGTTTCATTATTTCATTCTGTCCCAGTCACAGTCACAAAGAGAACTACAGGATGAGGTGGTAGAGTGCTAGAAGGCAGGTGAGGGTAAACTGGGATGTAATCACCTGAAACACCCCTGCACACCGAAGTGAGTCCTGAGACATACATGATGTAGAAACAGATGTATGCATTTGAAACTCTGGAGATAAATTTTGGCTGAAGGTTCAAACTTAGGAATCCCTGGATTATAGGTCATGAATTAAGTAATAAAAATAGAAGAGATTATTCAGAGAAAGCACAGAATAAAAATAGAAGAGACATACCGAGGAAGAGAAGCTCATAGGAGACCAAGGCAAGAAAATAGATAAAAACAGGAGACAGGTAGTCTGATGGAAGTCCCCATTAGATGACCAATTTTTATATCCACCATTTATCATACAGCCTTGCAAGAAAGCCAATCAATATTTTAAAAAATATTTCCCAACCCCTCTCCCTCTTTCTTTCTTGTACTGGGGAATTAACCCAGGGGGGTTCTACCTCCAGGTTTCATCTTTTTTATTTTTTGTGTTGAAACAGGGTCTTACTAATAGCTGAAGCTGGTCTTGAACCTGCGATCCACCTGTCTCAGCCTCCAAGTATTGAAATTACATGTGTGCGCCATAAAAGATATTTTTCTGTGTTCTATTAACAGTTTTCTGTATTCATCCAAGAAAACAAGTATGGATCAACCAGAACACAGACTTTGACAACACCATATAGTAAAGGAGCCTGATAACAGATAATATTCTATGCCTTGCTTTTTCACTTAACATATCTTGGAATCTTAATATGCTCTTATGGAAAGATTAGCTGCATTCTTTTTAACTACAACAGAATATTCTATTATACAACTATACACCAAAATTTTTATTTAGCCAACTCTTTATTGGTGGACACTAAATAATAAATGTTTAATGAGTGAAAGAATATTTCAACAAGGGAACAATCAGCAGTATCAATAAAATGCAGAGTGGCCAGTTGGGGAACTAAAAAAAGGAGCCACTGGATTGGACAATTAGGAGATAAGTATTAGTGCAAAAATGAAGGCAGAACCCAGATTATAATGAGTTAAGTGGACTTAAAGTAAAAAATACAACCTATTCTCTCTAGAAACTAGGCCATGAGAAACTGGCAGAAGCTATAAGAGTAAAAGATGTTTTGTCCTTCATTGAAATATGTTTACTTTTTTAATATAATTTGGCTCAATTTTATATCCTATTTAACTTAGCATTTTTTTTTTTTTTTTTTTTTTTGCGGTACTGGGGATTGAACTCAGAGGCATTCTACCTCCGAGCTATACCCCCAGCCCTATTTTTTTATTCTTTATTTTGAAACCGAGTCTCACTAAGTTGCGGAGTGCCTCACTAGGTAGCTGAGGCTGGCCGCAAACCCGGATCCTCCGGTCTCAGCCTCCCGAATGCTGGGATTACAAGCGTGCGCCACCACGCCCGGCTTAACTTAGCATTTTTGATGGGATATTTCACTGAAAAGCAGCAGCTCCACTTGTGTCTTCTACTACAGAGGTCTTCAGAGGCAACTCCTGAGGGGGGTCAATGACAGGGCTGTGCCCTTGGCTCTCCCACCACCCCCGCTGCAATTGTGAACACATGTCTGTCTAACTTAATTTTTATCCCTTACGGTCATGGCTCTCCATGCCAACTTTAACTCTTAAAGTATCTTCAAACTAATGTTCTTTTGTTCTTAGTTTTAAGAACAGGTGTGTTTAAAAATATGAATTACAAAGACTCTAACTTCCCCAAATGGCCAATTCGCCAAAAACTATTCATTGAATAACTTATCCTTTCCTTACTGAGTTAAAATAGCACCTTTACTTTATTTTAAATTCTCACTTGTATAGCTGGATGTGGTGATACATACTTGTAATCCCAGTATTTGGGAGGTTGAGACAGGAGGATTGCAGGTTGACGGCCAGCCTCAGCTACTTAGTGAGGTCCTGAATATTTTTTAAACTTCTATAAAATGCAAAGATACATTTCTTTACACATTAGTCCTCCTTTATCCTCAGTTTTGCATTATGTAGGTTCCAGTTACTCCAGACAGTTACACAGTCCAAACAAACATTAAATGTTAAAAAAAAAAAAAAAAAAAAAGAATAAAAAATAGAGCTGAGGGGGTAGCCCGGAGGTAGAATGCCTTTGGCTTTTACTTCAGAAAAGGCAATTCCTTAGCCAGGTGTGGTGGCACACGCTTGTAATCCCAGCATTTGGGAGGCTGAGAACGGAGGATCTGGGTTCGCAGCCAGCCTCAGCTACCTAGTGAGGCACTCTGCAACTTAGTGAGACTCGGTTTCAAAATAAAGAATAAAAAATAGTGCTGGGGGTGTAGCTCAAAGGTAGAATGCCTCTGAGTTCAATCCCCAGTACCACAAAAAAAAAAAAAAAAAAGAAAAGGCAATTCCTTAACACTAATGTTGGTGTCATTCTATCGTTAGTCTCCTTCACAGCTACCTTGACCTTTTTCTACTTCCCACCTTAGCTAGTAATCTCTACCAAAAATGCTTGGTTTATGGTCAGAATGCAGGGGGAAAAAATTCCTAACCTGAAAATCTAAATAAAGTAAGGTTATTCTTGTGGGAAATAAAACTTTTAAAAAGAGAGAAAAAAACAAGTAGTAACTAGAAGTTGAGGAACTTAAAAAAAAAAAAAAACCAAATCCTGGTCTTGGACCCCTCTTAAGACTATCAAATAATCATTAATCATGGTTTCAAACTATATTACCTCTTAACACCTACCTAAGTTCTATACTTAACATTCATGAGAAAAAGGGAAGTAGGTTGGCTTATTTTCTCACCGAATTGTTGTTCTTAGTATCTTCTAGACGCTCCAGAACTGATGTCAGATTTGGGTCATCAGAATCCACAAACCATATTGGTGAGGAAGATGGGTAAGATTCCTGTTATAGAGATATCTGTATTAAACACATTTATATACAGACTGAGACATGCAATTAAACCATACACTAAGTGGCAAGATCATCATAGACGCAAGTAAAATGTATTAAGGGGAAGAAAAGTTAATCATTAAAATCCATGTGGGAGACATCTAAATCCCAATACTTAGGAGGCTGAGACATGAGGATCCCAGGTTCCAGACTGGTACACCTTAATTTAGTGAGAAACTGCTTCAAAATAAAAAATAAAAGGGCTACGGGGTTGTAGCTCAAGTGGTAAAATGTCTCTGGGTTCAAACTCTAGTACCATCACCTTAAAAAAAAAAAAAAAAAAAATCCATGTGGTGAGAACAAACTTCTTTTTGTGGAATTTTTTAAAACAATGTTGCACAGCTGGACATGGTGGCAAACACTTGTAATCCCAGTTTTGGGAAGCAGAGCAGAAGGATCAGGTGTGAGTGGCCAGCCTCAGCAATTTGTGAGGCCCTCTGCAACTTAATGAGACCCTGTTTCAAAATAAAGAATTAAAAATTGGGCTGGGGGTAGAGCTCAGAGGTAGAATGCTCCTAGGGTTCAATCTGGAGTACCACAAAAAATAAAAATAAGTAAATAAAAATAAATAAATGAAAAACAATGTTGCAGTCAGGGTGTGGCTCATGTCTGTAATCCCAGAATTTAGGAGTCTAAAAGAGAAGAATCACAAGTTAAAGGCCAGCCTCAACAACTTAGGGAGACCCTGTTTCAAAATAAAAAAAAGAAAAAGAAAAAGGGCTGGGGGTGTAGCTCAGAGGTAAAATACCCCTGGATTCAATCCTCAGTATCAAAAATTAAAAAATAAGCTGGGCGTGGTGGCACATGCTTATAATCCCATTTCTTGGGAGGCTGAGACCAGGGAGTACTTGGGAGGCCAAGACCAGAGGATCCGGCTTCGAGGCCAGCTTCAGCTACTTAGGCACTCCGAAACTTAGTGAGACCCTGTTTCAAAATAAAGAAATAAAAATAGGACTAGGGGGTGTTGCTCAGACGTAGAATGATGCTGAGTTCAATCCCAGTACCACAAAAAAATAAATAAAAGTAATAAAAAATTAAAAAATAAAAACAAATTTGCTAAATTTTATAGTTTAATCATGCCTACCCCATGCATATAATTTATAAGTCTAAAGACAAACAACAGAGGTACTTTACCCAGCAAGCAGCATGATTTAAAACAAGCAAGCATACTGTAAAGTTATATTTTATCAAAAGAAAAAGATAGTATTCAAGCACCAAAAAAAATAGGCATCCTTCCTTTACAAAGAAAGGTCTATCATTGCCTGGATTCTCCCATTTTCACCTGTGTTAAGGGCTTTAAAATGTGGAATAATAATGAATCTCTCAAAGAACAAACACAAGTTTAAAAATATCCCAAGCCAAGCAGGGTGGCACACACCTATAATCCTAGTACTTGGGAAGCAGATACAGGAGGAGCACAGGTTCCAGGCCAGTCTTAGCAACTTAGTAAGGCCTTCTGCAACTTAGCAAGACCCTGTTTCAAAATAAAATAGGGCTGGAAATCTAGCTCCAAGATAGAATGCCCCTGAGTTCAATCCCTAGTCTTAAAGTGCAGTCTACAGATTTAAACTATATTATTTTTGCCTTTTAATATAATAAATCTAGCCAGGCGGAGTGACGAATGCCTGTAATCTTAATGCTTGGGAGGCTGAGACAGAAGGATCACAGGTTCTAGACCCACCTCAGCAATTTAGTGAGGCCCTGAGCAACTTAAGAGAGATCCTGTTTTGTTGTTGGTTTGGGGGGGGGGGGCGGTAAACTGGGGATTAGATCCACGAGCATTCTACCTCCGAGCTATACCTCAGCCCTATTTTTTTATTCTTTATTTTTGAAACAGGGTCTCACGAAGTTGCAGAGCTTGGGGTGTGGCTCAGAGGTAGACTGCCCCTGGGTTTTATTCCCAGTGCCCTCCCACATATAGTAATAATAATAATATAATAAGTCTACATTTTTAAACTTTATATTGAAGAGATCTAACTCTGAATTCCCAAAATAAAGCCAAGGAAGCCAGGCAAGGTGGCACATGCCTATAATCCCAAAGGCTGAGATAGAAGGCTTGCAGACTCAAAGCCAACCTCAGAAACTCAGTGAGACTCTCAGTTTCAAAATAAAAAATAAAAAGGACTAGGGGTATAACTTGGAGGTAGAATGCCCCTGGATTCAATCCCCCCAAAATAAAGAAAGAAAGAAAGAAAGAAAGAAAGAAGGAAAGAAAGCCGAGCCGGGCGTGGTGGCGCACGCTTGTAATCCCAGCATTCGGAAGGCTGAGACCGGAGGATCCGGATTCGCGGCCAGCCTCAGCTACCTAGTGAGGCACTCCGCAACTTAGTGAGACTCGGTTTCAAAATAAAGAATAAAAAATAGGGCTGGGGGTATAGCTCGGAGGTAGAATGCCCCTGAGTTCAATCCCCAGTACCGCTAAATAAATAAATAAATAAATAAATAAATAAATAAATAAATAAATAAATAAATAAAGCCAAGGAATACATGTCTCTAAACCCTTAATGCTAAAAATGGCTTTTTATGATCTTTTGCTCACTATATCCTGCCTTCTGTGTTGTGTAATTACAGAAGTTACTTTGAGATTTTCCTTCCATTAGAAAACAGATCTAAAATTTTATCCCAAGCCGGGCGTGGTAGCGCACACTTGTAATCCCAGCATTCGGGAGGCTGAGACCGGAGGATCCAGGTTCGCGGCCAGCCTCAGCTACCTAGTGAGGCGCTCCGCAACTTAGTGAGACTCGGTTTCAAAATAAAGAATAAAAAATAGGGCTGGGGGTGTAGCTCGGAGGTAGAATGCCCCTGAGTTCAATAACCAGTACCGCAAAAAAAATAAAAAATAAAAATAAAATAAAATTTTATCCCATTTAATTTTGCCTTCTTCCTAATAATTTCCCATTCCTCTTTAGACTATAGCACAGAATGTAATTTCTAAAGGAACAGATTTATTAAATGAAGTTAAGACTACTTCTTAAATATAGCAGGTGTTAGAAGGCAGAATGAATAGCAACTTAGGCCTGCAAGTCTACATTCAGCTTTCAATTACTATAGAAGTTGGGCTTTTGAGACAGCTATTCTATAGCATAGTTATCTGTTCACAGAAAACAGTGACATACATTTGTTTGTTTATACACATACATAAGGGATTGAACCCAGGGGCATTCTACCTCCAAGCTATGTTCTCAGTCCCTTTTTTTTTTTTTTTTTTTTGGTGGTGGTGGTGGTGGTGGTGTTGGTACTGGGGATGGAACCCAGGGCATTCTACTACCTCTGAGCTACAACCCCAGCCCTATTTTATTCTTGAGTCTGAAAATCAGCCCTTTTTACTGTCATTATTTTGAAACAGGTTCTAAGCTGCCAAGACTGGTCTCAAGCCTCCAATCCTCCTGTCTCAGTCTCCCAAGTACTCAGGATTAGAGGTGTGTGCCACCACATCTGGTGACGATGACACTGTTGAACTCTACAGTAGGCAACCTCTAAAATGGCTCCAATAATTCTCACCTCTTGGATTCACATCCTTGTAAAATTTCCTCCCCTGGACTTAGTGACACTTTTTTTTTTTTTTTTTTTTTTTTGCAGTACTAGGGATTGAACTCAGAGGCATTCTACCTCTGAGCTATACCCCCAGCCCTATTTTTTATTCTTTATTTTGAAACCGGGTCTCACTAAGTTGCGGAGTGCCTCACTAGGTAGCTGAGGCTGGCCGCAAACCCGGATCCTCTGGTCTCAGCCTCCCGAATGCTGGGATTACAAGCGTGCACCACCACGCCCAGCTAGTGACTCACTTCTAACACCCAGAATACAGAAAAGTAATGAGATGTCCCTTGTAAAAAAAAAAAGAAGAAGAAAAAACAAGCATCTATTGCTTATTTTCTCTTCTCCTGTTCTTTCAGTTGATCCCTCCAAAGGAAACCCACTGCCACGTGTTGGATTGCCCTATAGAGAGGCCCATGTGTCAAGGAAAGAAAAAGGCCTCTGACCAATAACCAGCTATTAGTCTAACAACCTGCGAGATGAACCCCGTGGTCCAGCCTTGAGATGGCTGCAGTCTCTGCCAGCACCTTCACTGCCCTACCTGTGCAAATCCCTAACCCACAAGAAACAGTTGCATTTGTTGTTTCAAGCTGCTAAGTTTGTTACAGAGCAATGTATCTATTACTAATTAAAACACCATAGAATTCTAGTACCTTATTTTATCACACAAACCAAGTGGTCCCAAGAAACGCTAATTTCTACATAGGTTTTAAACACAATTACTTGTAATGACTTTAAGTTAAATACTAAGAATTATGTGCTTTCTTTCACTAATAAACATTTACTCTGTTCATCTATACTGTTTTCCTAATTTAAAAATTAGGAATTAGCCTTATTAGTAGATATTAGCTGCAAACAACTAGGTTCAAGTCATTGAAAAGAATTTTGTACAAACACAGTTTTAAAGAACCACTGCTTTGAAAACTATAATCTGCCGGGTGTGGTGGCGCACGCTTGTAATCCCAGCATTCGAGAGGCTGAGACCGGAGGATCCGGGTTCGCGGCCAGCCTCAGCTACCTAGTGAGGCACTCTGCAACTTAGTGAGACTCGGTTTCAAAATAAAGAATAAAAAAAATAGGGCTGGGGGTATAGCTTGGAGGTAGAATGCCCCCGAGTTCAATCCCCAGTACCGCAAAAAAAAAGAAAACTATAATCTCAATCTTTTTTTTTTTTTTTTTTTGGAAATAGAGTCTCACTAAATTGCTGAGTGGCCTTGAATCTGCAATCCTGCCTCAGCCTCCTAAGTACTGAGATTACGAGTATGCGCCACCATGCGGGCTTAATCTCAATTATAATATAGCTGAAACCATAGGAACTAAGTATTTCTTAAAGCATTTTACCAAATATTCTTTTAAGACACTATTAAATTGGACACCATTAATGGTATTAGTTAACCTGTTCAGTACTGGCTTATTTTTGTATTCTTACTCCTTTCTTACTGTGTCCCAAATCTCTTTACAGGTTAAAGAATTAGTGCTATCCTTAAAGAAAACCACTGATGAGTCTAAATTGTATAGATTAGTGTTTGCCTAGTAAACTTATGCATGAGCAAAATAAATATGAGATGTTGCTCTAGATCAAAACTCACGACTACATGAAAAGGGTTTGAACAGACAGTGTAATTCTGCAGCAGCTTAAGCCTGGCTTGGAACCATGGCAGCCTGGTTTCCCAAGTCCCTGAGCTGAGGATGTTCAGCCGCCTCTCAGTTCCAGAACCAGTTCCAAATCCAGAAGGGGACTGGGAACAGAGGCCCCTCCCCTTCAGGAACCCAAGATGAGCTTCCTCTTCAGCAGCCACTCTTCTAAAACATTCAAGAAAAAGAAGAGTATTCTAGAAGGGTCTCAGTATGAACTCTCAAAACATCCTGAAGCTACTGTAGGAAGTGGGAATCTGAGACAAACTGTTATGTTGCCTCAGCGGACTGCTAATACTGTACTTTCTTCAACCAGATCAACATGTTACATGGAACTATTACAGAATTCTGCACTGAAGCAAGCTGTCCAGTCATGTCTGCAGGTCCCAGATACAAATACCAATGGGCAGAAGGTACTAATACTAAAAAGCCAATCAAGTGTTCTGATACAAACTAAGAAAACAGGATGAAAAGACACTTTGTCATCTGGGTCTGCATATAAAACTGTCCCAAAGGTAGGTTGGCCTAACAGCTTCAGAGAGACCTCAAGAACATAAGCAAAATCAGAGGGACTGTGGGACCAGTCCCGTTATTGTCAGAGTAATATTTTATTATAACATGAGATGACTAACCTATAGTTTATTAGTTCATTTATTATTCTTTTACTCAAGAAATCAGTCTGTTTTAATTAACAGCATAACAGATATTAATTATTGGTAAAAATTCTTAATAAGTTTCTAGGACTTTTTTTGGTTGATTTTTTTTTTTTTTTTTTTTTTTTGGCAGTACTGGAGATTTAACCCAGAGGCATTCTACCTCTGAGCTACACTCCCAGTCCTATTTTTCATTCTTTATTTTGAAACAGGGTCTCACTAAGTTGCGGAGGGCCTAAGTAGCTGAAGCTGGCTGAGAACCCAGATCCTCTGGTCTGTCTTGCACGTACTGGGATTACACAAGCGTGCACCACCATGCCTGGCTAGAAACAATATTTTTAAGTTTCCTTAAGATGTAGAACTCTTGTGTCACTTTGGATAAACTTTTAGTTTCAAGTTATACGCTAGTGTTTTTAAAGATAAGCGTATCTATACTTTCAGAATCCATGGTTACAGTTTAAATCACCTTATGGCATATGCAGAATGGGAGTAACCTGTTATTTTTAAGTGACTTTAAGTTTGTATTTGAGATTGTATTCACATTTGTCTAAATTGTTAGGAGTAGCATGTGCATCAGAAATAAAATTTTACAGTTTCTAAGGATGATCTTGTAGGTTTTTATTTTAAAATGCTTCATTAAAATCAATTTAATGTGTAGCTTTTGAGAAAAAAACATTTTGAAAAAATTATAACAAACTTAAGTCTCAAAGCCATTATTTTAATTTGTTGTTTTTCAAAGGCCTTACAATTCTAGATAAGAGTGGAAGAAAATACTCGAGTACTTTATTATTTTATTTCCTAAAAAAAAAGAAAAATTTATTCTGACTTGAGACTTACTTTGTAAGAGTGGTGTACAAATGTACAAATTTATCCCAATAAGGACAAATCTTAAGACCACAATAAAACAAAATCTTAGCCGGGCGTGGTGGCGCACACTTGTAATCCCAGCATTTGGGAGGCTGAGACCGGAGGATCCGGGTTCGTGGCCAGCCTCAGCTACCTAGTGAGGCACTCTGCAACTTAGTGAGACTGGGTTTCAAAATAAAGAATAAAAAATAGAGCTGGGGGGATAGCTCGGAGGTAGAATGCCCCTGAGTTCAATCCCCAGTACCGCCAAAAAAAAAAAAAAATCTTAAAGGTATGCGCATTTTATAACACAGCTAATGGTTTGGCCCTGATACCTAACCTTGACAGAGAACAATGGGGGGGGGTGCGCATGTACACACACACACACACACCCAAGGCATACCACTGAGGCTGCGTGTGTGTGTTTAAAGTAAACATACTGCCAGGCGTGGTGGCGCATGCTTGTAAATCCCAGTACTTGGGAGGCTGAGACAGGAGATCGCAGGTTCATGGCCAGCCTCAGCTACTTAGTGAGGTCCTCTGCAACTTAGTGAGACCCTGTTTCAAAAATAAAGAATGAAAATAGGGCTGGGTGTGGCTTGGAGGTAGAATGCCTCTGGGTTCAATCCTCAGTACTGCAACAAATAAATAAATAAGGCATAAAGGGAGAAACAAGTATTAAAATGTTTACTTCATTTTGTTAATAATCAAAGGATAGATTGAGCCCTATAGGAGTTTTATCCTATTTTAATTGTTTTTGGATCAAAACTTGAAATTCTTCTCTTTGGATTGGATAAAAGAATCTTCCCATTTAGTGAAGAAAATGCCTGTTTTTCATGTGGTTCTTCAAAGATCCACAAAATTTTAGTTTATCAGCATTCTGTGTTTCAGAGCTGTGATTTTTGCAGAGTACTCACCAAACTCTTTGATGGCTTTGATACAGGTTAGATTTGATTAGGTTTTTTGTTATTTATTTTTATTATTCCACTAGAATATAAGGAAAATAATTGCTTAGAAATTCCATTTTTAACAAGTCAATTTCAATAAGTTCTTTTTTTTTTGCTGTACTGGAACTCAGGGGCATTCTACCTCTGAGCTAGACCCCCAGCCCTAGTTTTATTCTTTTATTTTGAAACAGGGTCTCACTAAGTTGCGGATGCCTCACAAGGTAGCTGAGGCTGGCCGCAAACCCGGATCCTCTGGTCTCAGCCTCCCGAATGCTGGGATTACAAGCGTGCGCCACCACACCCAGCTTCAATAAGTTCTTAATTAAAGGATATTATTTCATCTAATTTAGGCTAAAACCACATATCACTGTTTGAGAAACTCAAGAGTGGGATAATTACTTATGAAAAAAGAGAAAAGCCCCCTATGAAACATTCTAGAGTCCACATTTTAAGCTTATCCAAAGGCATAAATGTCAGCCATTCTGCACATTTATTCTGATCATTTTCAAACAAGAAAGCAGGTTTCTAGAAGCCACCTAGAATATAATTGCCTCTCAATTCAAAAACAAAGAAAGAAAAAGAATTGGAGCCAGGGGTGGTGGTGCATGCCTGTAATTCCAGTACTTAGGAGGCTGACAGGAGGATCACAGATTCATGGCTAGCCTTAGCAACTTAGTGAGACTCTCTGAAACTTAGTGAGACCCTGTTTCAAAACAAAAAATTAGATAGGGCTGGGGGTGTAGCTCAGAGGTAAAGGTCCCTGGGTTCAATCCACAGTACCCCCCCCACACACACACACACATGCACAGAAAAGAAAAGGAGTGGAGGAGAGATAGTTGGAAAAATCTTAACTGAAATCAATTACCACTAAAGGTCTGAGCATCTATTTCAGTGGTTCTGAAAGCAGGGCCCTCAGACCCACAACTCTAAACTATTTCTACAGGAACACTAAAATGTTAATTGCTTTTTATTTTTTATTTTTAACTATATTGATGGGTAAAACTACTCACAGGTAACAGTACTGGTACCTTGACACAAATAAAGGCAATGACACCAGATTACTAATAGTCATGCACTCTGGGTGTTAAAAGAAAGAAAGGGGAGCCGGGCGTGGTGGCGCACGCTTGTAATCCCAGCATTCGGGAGGCTGAGACCAGAGGATCCGGGTTCGCAGCCAGCCTCAGCTACCTAGTGAGGCACTCTGCAACTTGGTGAGACTCGGTTTCAAAAATAAAGAATAAAAAATAGGGCTGGGGGTATAGCTCGGAGGTAGAATGCCCCTGAGTTCAATCCCCAGTACCACAAAAAAAAAAAAAAGAAAGAAAGGGGGAAAGGTCACTATTGCTTAAGAATGTCTGATAAAACAGCAAAATTTTATGTTAAATCTTGATCATTGAATGTATAAATATATCTTCTTAACATTGTGAGTGACTAAATAAAAGTATACATGAGTACTCCTACAGAAAATTTGAGAGAAAGCACTCGTGTGACTGAGATGTAAAGTGAACTAACCATATTAATAGAATATTTTTACTTGAAAGGATGACTAACAAACAATGGGTATTCCAACTTTGCCTTTTGGCAAGCATTTTCTCAAAAATGAATGAACAGATCCAGTTATTTAAAAAAAAAAAAAAAAAGCAAAGGACAGTATATATTGCCAATAATAAAATTCAAGGTTTGAGTAAAAAAAATAGAATTTTGGAGCGCTTGTTTTCACTGCTGTGAGCTTGAAGATGATGTTTTGATATTGTATAACAAAATGTATCAACGTATAGAAGATCTCAGGAAACCAATTATTTTCCCAATGATCAATGCATGTAATAATACCATGCAAGAATTAAAATCAAATCCATTCACAGTACTGGAAAGCTGAGACAGGAGGATAGTAGGTTTGCTGCCAGCCTCAGTTACTTAGTGAGGCCCTAAACAAGGTAGTGAGATCCTGTTTCAAAATAAAGAATAAAAAATAGGGCTGGGGGTATAGCTCAGAGGTACAATGCCCCTGGGTTCAGTCCTCATTGCCACACACACACAAAAAAAAGTCCATTCAAAGTTCAAGAAAGATAAAGTTTCTGCAGAGTATAAAAAAAGAATATTCACAATTACCTAAACTGACTATAAAATATTTCTTTTTCCTACCCGGTATCTGTGTGAGGTTGGACTGTTTACATTATTTCAACCAAAACAATGTATCACACAATAAACTGAATGCAGAAGTAAACAACAGAGCAAAGATAAATGCAAAAAATGTAATGTACTACTATTCTTGCTAAAATTTTTTTGTTTAAAAAATGGTTTCCTTTTTCATAAAACATATATAATAACATGTAATGAGTTTGTTTTAAATTTCTAATGTCAAAATAAATATCAATATATTAGTGATATAAAAAGTTCCTTAGGCCCTCAATACATTTTTAGGGTATAAAAGTATCTTTGCCCTAAAAGCTCTGAGAATTGCTACTAACCCCTTATGTCCTCCCCGTTCTCCAATTTCCCCAAAATTTCTTCCTTGAAAGAAACATCACTTCACCGTTCTATATTAACCTACATAGTTCCCTAGAGCTGGTTTTGTTACCTCCCTCCCGACACAAAAACTGACTGAAGGACTCTAATAGCCCACCCACTCCCAGTGAGAACTGTCAGGTGGGTGAAGTCAGGAAATCTGAGACTTCTCTGATACTAAAACTTTCTTTCTGGAAGACCCGGAGTCACAGGAATGATTTTGGTCAGCCTAGGGTAGCCAGCATTCATCTTGCCAAAACTGGGAGAATACATGAGCCAAACTGCTTCCTAGAGCATTGTAGCTAATTCTACTTTTTGCCAAGACAGTGAGAATGCTTATTTCACTGCATACTTGCTAACATTTTTACCAATCTGATAAATAAAAGCTGGTACTTGGAAGAAAAAAAAAAATGCCTCTACAGTGCAATATAATTTGTTCCATCTTCAGAAACCAATTCACCAGTAAGAACCAAAAGCCATCACTTTTAGGAAAATTTCAAGACATTACTTATATGCACAAGAATTCAGCTCTAGCTACTGATGTTCAAAACATTATCTAAAACAGACCAGGTGTTGTCACATGCACCTGTAATCCCAGGACTTGAGAGGCTGAAGCAAGAGAATCACAAGCTTGAGGACAGACTCAACAACTTAGCCAGACCCTGTCTCAAAATTTTAAAAAAGATATTATATCAAAATTCTGATAGTGATGTCTTATAAGTAGAATTACGGGATTTTTTTTCTAGTTTTGTTTGTTTCTAAATTTGTTACAATATTTCTAGATTATAAAATATCCACTACCACTGTTGGACACTTAACCTTCAGCATAAACTCTACATCATGTAGTTTTCTTCAGTATAATATTTAAAAGACAATCTACCTTGAAAGACATGTAAAATGGTATCTGGGCATGGTGATATACAATTAATTCCAATACTTGGGAGGCTGAGACATAAGTATCACAGGTTTGAGGACAGCCTCATCAATGTAGCAAGACTCTCAGGAACCTGTTTCAAAACAAAAAATTAAAAGGGATGGAGGTATAGCCTGGAAGCAGAATGTTCCTAGGCTCAATCCCCAGAGGAAGGAAGGGAGGGAGGGAAGAGTGAGTAAAATAGTGACAAATAGCCAGGCATGGTGGCACAAACTTGTAATCCCAGTATTTGGGAGCCTGAGACAGGAGGATTTGCAGCCACCCTCAGCTACTTAGTGAGGCCCTCCACAACTTCGTGAGACCCTGGTTCAAAATAAAGAATAAAAAATAGGGCTGGGGATGTAGCTCAGAGGTAGAACGCCCCTCAGTTCAATCCCCAGTACCACAAAAAAAAAGTGACAAATATTTAAATCTATGTATTAGTACTTTCAATCTCATATATATCAAGCTTTATAATTTTATAAATTTGTAATTTTAAACTTGTTTAAATTTGTAATTGTAAACTTTGTTTTTATAAGCTTTGTACCTATCTTGAGAAAATACTTTTTTTATTATTCCTCTTCAAAATGACCTATGAGCCAGGCGTGGTGGTGCACGCTTTAATCCCAGTACTTGGGAGGCTGAGACCGGAGGATCCGGGTTCTCGGCCAGTCTCAGCTACCTAGTGAGGCCCTCCGCAACTTAGTGAGACCCTGTTTCAAACTAAAGAATAAAAAATAGGACTGGGGGTGTAGCTCGGAGGTAGAATGCCCCTGGGTTCCATCCCCACTGCCACAAAAAAAAAATAAAACAAAATGACCTATGATATGCCAGTTTTAAACATTAGATGGTATCCAAAAATCCCAGTTTTTCCTATGAAGAATGTATAAGTGCTTCAAACACAGCTTTTTCACCAGTTTTTTTTTTTTTTTTTCATTTTCTTTTCTTAAGATGAAGATTTTAAAGGCAAATAAACATAAGCATCCAATTGTTCAGGATCTTTGTTTCTCTTCCATTCTTCTATTAGTTTTAGAGTAATCTTAAAGCTTATAGAATGAAATTGTCTGTAACTATTAGCATAAAGGTTACCCTAAGTGGACAAACCACACAAGTTTAATACTAGTACCATTACCACCATAAAACTGTCCTAATCTGAGTTAATACAACCCAAAATTAATCTAGCCAATCTCCTAACAGGCTGTGTGTGTGTGTGTGTGTGTGTGTGTGTGTGTGTTGTTGTTGTTGTTGTTGTTTTTCTTGTTCAGAAGGATCTTCTTCTTGGGGGGTTGTACTAGAAATTGAACATTCTACCTCTGAGCTTACACCCCCTGCCCTTTTTATTTTTCCTTTTGAAGCAGGGTCTTGCTAGGTTCCTGACAGTCTCATTATACTGCTGAGGCTGGCTTTGGACCTGTGATTCTCCTGTCTCAGCCTCCAAAGTACTAGGATTACAGATGTGTGCCAACATGCCCAGTTCAGAAGTAACATTTTTTTCTACATAAATCCATGAAGAGACCAACATGTGGCTCTATCTCTAACACTAGCCAGCAAAACTGACCACCAGAATATTCAGTTTTTTATATCTTTCCAAATGGAAGGACATAGCCATCTCCAGGAAATTTCATAATTTTTTGAAAACTGCTACATTTACTTCTTGAAAGTTATAGCAGCTGTAATTCTTCTGAAGACCAATTATGGGACACATTACTTTCACATTTTGCTGTTCAATAAATGTGAAGTAGAGAATGAACTGACCAAATTATCATACAGTACCTTAAATAAATTCTAAGTGTTCTGACAACATAACATACCAAATGTATGTGGGTGTGATTCCCTGCTAATCATTTTACAAGTAAACCACTAAGTAGCTATCCTGGGGGGCCACAAAAGTAGAGTAAAAACACTAACTTAGTAGAAGAAAAATTCATACTTACCCCAGTGATCTAAAAAATGCTTCAACATTCAAAGAAAGACAGCAAATTATAGCTACTCAGAACATCATTCTAAATGAAATGAGGCAGAGAAAACAATGGTACTGAAGATTATCTGAACCTCCTAAGCTGCAGAAACCCAATGGATATGGGTTCTGTGGTTCTGACTGGGCATTGTCTTTCTGAATGATCTTTAGAAGATATCACAGAATGCTGTCACAAAGGCCTTGGGGGAAAGTAGCCCATTTTATTACTCTCTAGCAATGCTTTACGCTTGGCAGGGAATATTTCAATTCAATTCCCTACCCTTTACCTAATATTACCCTTTCGTAGGTCTAATAAACAAACAACAAAAACCTCAAGTTACTAAGGAATAGACTACTCATAAAAGGGAAATCTGTCTCTTCTTCATATATCTCTTTCTTACAAGGAAGGACATAAAAATGGGGAGGGGGAGGTTAAATGGCCATTATGATTTTGACCATTATAAACTGGTTACATAAATGAAAACAATGATTCTTTCTGGCCTGAAAGTACCACTCAGGAGCTTAACATGACAGTTCTGAAATTTCCAAATGCTTCTCCACAAGTTTCACTCGGAAAGGTAATCTGTCCTAGAAAGATAAGCTAAAGAAAAGGTCTTAGGCTTCTTGGTCAAGATTTGTCCATTATTTCCTTTGTATAACTTTGGCTGGACTACTTTTTATCAGTGTAAACACAAGAAACGCAAAAAATAAAGAAGTTAAGAGCACTGTCTTATTTCCCATGAAAATATTATAGAGCAATTTCCAAATAAAGTGTTACTTAACCACAGACGACACCATCACTTTTATATTTGCACAGTATAATTGCCAAAGAGCTTTCCTATTTATTTCTTCCAGAGCAAAAAAAGTATTATTTTACGGAGAAACACGGTAGAAGTGATTTGCTTAATGTCCTAACTACTAAGTAAAGACTGACACTCTCCCTCCCAGACTCAGGACTAACATTTTCTTTTTCTTTTTTTTTTTTTTTTTTTTTTTTTTTTTTTTTTTTTTTTTTTTTTGTACTGGGGATTGAACCCAGGGCATTTTACCTCTGAGCCAAACCCCCAGTCCTATTTTTTATTCTTTTATTTTGAAACAGGGTCTCACTAAGTTGCGGAGAGCCTAAGTAGCTGAGGCTGGCCGCAAACTCAGATCCTCCGATCTCAGCGTGCGCCACCATTCCAGGATAGGACTAATATTTTCTAATTTAGTATTTTACTGTTGGAGGGAGGAGCTTTTTGGCCATGATGAATAAAAATTTAATTATCCAAACAAACAAAAAATGCTCCACCAAAATAGCCTGGCAAATAGCCACTCATGCAGAAAAATGATTACACTATAAAAATGATACAAAAAAAGAAGTTGCATTTGGTTACCAGCTAATTTAACTTCCTGGGGGAGTTTCTTTCACTCTAAAATAGCAATTCCCTACCCAGAGTTCCCAGATACCAAGAATTTATAAAAGGAATAAGGGAGTTGTCAGGTTATATTAAGTACTTCAAAAGGACTAAAATAAAACTATACATGGGCTCCCAATAAGGCTGCACCAGTTATTAAAACAACGTGCTTTGCTTTTAGGTGTGATCTTAACAAGTGGATGAGAGCACTGACTGGCAATTAGGTCTGTTTGCTGAAAACAGAAAAATAATACTTATGTTTGTGTAACAGCCAATCTTTCATACCATGAGTTCATAAAGAAGTTGAAAAAGAGCAGTCTCTTCATATTCAAGATGAGGACAAATTTATAAAACCGGGGGAAATAGCTCAATTCCTTTGGCCTAGAGAGTAAAACAGAATCTAGCATGTTTTTGTTTTTGCTTCTGACACTTTCATATGTAGTCAAATTATATTTCCTACCTAGCCCTCAGTGATCTGTTAAATATTTATGTACTATCCATGACACCTTCTTGATGTTATCTGTGCGCTTTTGACAAACTCTTGGCAGTTACCTCTCAAGGTAGTTAAGACTTCTGTTCAAACAGAATATAGCTAGAATGGTAGCCATATAGTCAATAAAACAAATATTTACCCAGTGGAAGATAAAAAGCATAAAGCATCATTAGAGCATAATATAGCGTAATTCCCCCTTGCCACCATAAAGAAAAAACATTTTAAAAGACTTCAAACACTCAAAACAATTACAAGAGTATAAGAAAACATAACCAAAGCAGAAATAGTAAGAATTAAAAGACAAGAGGAAGGAGAAATATTGCCATTAACTGAACATGACCCAGAAGCACCTCATGGGACAGTCAGACATGGAAAGACAGAATAAGGTAGGGCAAGAGGTAGGAATCAGGAGCACATTCCACATGGGGAAAACAGCTAATAGAAAAGCCTAAGGGAAAAAGAGAATACAGTATCTTTAGAGGAGTACACCAGTTTCTCTAAAGAAACTGGTATGCACCTATGTAAAGAGACAACTAGTGAGACACCACTCACTGCAACAGTACAGAAGAGAAGGCCTGGCATGCAGGAGAGCTCAATAAACAGCTGAGTTGTCTAAAGGGAAAAAGTTAAAGAATAGGTCAAACTCTTTTTTTTCCTGTTAGATACAATATTTTACAGAATAACAAATCACAAACCCAATAGACTGGTCCTGGCATTTGAAATTGATTCCTATTTTTTTGTTGCTCTTCCCACACAAATGGCATCAACATGAACAGACATGTCGATTTTACCAAAACACTCACCCATGTTTAAAGAGATACATTCTGAAAGACAGAGGAAGTGACATGCCTGGAATCTGCTTCAAAATAATCCAAGGTAGGGTACAGATGAAATAAGATTGGCAGGAAGTGTATCGCAGTTGAGGCTGGGTGTGTAGAGTTTCTTCACACTGTTCAACTGTTGACGTTCGATGTTTTTCCATAAGTTAGTACACACTCACAGCATCTATCATAATAATGTTCTGATAATATCTGTCATAATTCACTAGCACCTCAATTTTAATTGTTTCTACAAACAGTACCATTACACTATTCCCCACCAAACCATACATTCCCAGCATGGGTCTAATCCACTTCTTATTCCATTTCCATCATCACCACCTAATTCAGGCCATCACTCATTATCTTTGTCTGTAGCAGACTCCTCTCAGCTTCCAATATGCCTCCATGGGACACTGCTGGCTTTTTGGTGGGATAATTCTTTGATGTGGCAGAGACTGCCTGAAGATTACAAAACCTTAGGCATCTCTCCACCCCTGGCGTTAAATGCCAACACAGCAGTCCACCCCCACTGCATACCCAACTACACTTACACTTAGCAGGCCACCCACTATAGAGAACCACTTCTAGTCCTGGATGGCAAACACATTTTCCCAATTTACCTGAATAACTTAGTGGCTCCCCACAGCTTACAAGCTAAGTCCTCTATCATTTAACGCAAACCTACCTTTTCCTGGCTACTTCTACCAGAATAATCACCCTCCAAGTCACTCAGGCCAGTCTCCTTACTATCGCTTACTTCATGCTCACTACTTCTTGTTTCCCAGATCTGGAAAATCTTTACCAGCGTAAATCCTAGGCTTCTTAAGTCTGAGCATATATGGCGGACTCTTTTACAAACCACGCATTCTCAAGCTTTAGTGTCCTGCAGTGGGTGGAGTTTCCTCTTTCTGCAAGGCCTTCCAAAATTGTACTCACCTGTGAAAGCTAACTCCTCAAGGCTCTCTCAAAGGTGCACCTTCCCCAAATCAAAAGTAGTTACTCCCTTTAGCTTTTATAACATCACAGTGGTATGGAAGTTGGAGACTGCTCTCACAGTTTTGAAACACCAGTGCCCACAACACTCAGATATAAGTGAATTCTCTCACTGTAGCACTTTGTACCTTTGTACTGTCTTGATGGGGGGGGGGGGGAGAGACAGTACCCACCTTCTCCCTAGAGTCTGGTTAACTTTTTTGTGTGTGTGTGCTTGGAATTAAACTCAGGCAATCCACCTTCGAGCTACACCCCCCGCTCTTTTTCTTTTTTTTGAAACAGAGTCTGGCTAGGCTGCTGAGAGTCCCACTAAGTTGCTGAGGATAGCCACGAACCTGTGATCCTCCTGTCTCAGCCTTCCAAATACTGGGATCACAGGCGTGTGCCACCATGCCTGGCTTGGGTAACAATGTTTTAAGTCAGTTATGACTTCAAGGCCTCTGCAAACTCCCAACAGACTGTAGGCACTTGAGTGGCTACTGACTTAACCAAGGGAGCAAAAGACAACAGACCCAGTTTTAGCCATATTTAAACTACCACCTTGACTCCTGTTATAATTAAGAGTACGGTCTGCCAATACAATGGACCAATACCCTAGAATCAGTTCCACAAAGAACAGCTCCATGATAACACTTCTACTAAGTTATTTTACCAAGCTTCAGGTAATCTAAATCAGAGTGAGCTTTGAAGGTGTCTCTTTTTTTTTTTTTTTTTTTTTTTTTTTTTCCCCAGCTTTCCAACATAACACGATATTTGGGCTGGAGACTGGGCACGTACCTCCTCTCCCGGGTCTAGGGGTTCGGGCCACCGCGCGGGCGGGGTCACCGAGACGCACGCCCGCCGCCCCACCTGCCGCACCGCACCGCGCCGGGGGCACAATGCGCCCTCCGCGACCGCGACCGCGGAGCCCGGTGAGGGGCCGGGGCTGCGTCCCGAACTTTTTCCCTTAAATGGCTCCATTTTCCGCGGTAGTTTCTCCTTAAACACCAACTTAGCGCGGCTGGAGCCCGCGGAGCCGGGGCGGGGGGCAGCGGCGGGGCGCGCGTCCTCAGCTCGGCGGCCTGTCCCCTCCCCGCGCGCCCCCCGCGCCCGGCCTGCCGAGCGGCCCGCGGCGGCGCCTTTGTCCCGCGGCGCGGCGCGGCGCCTCACCGTGATGTTGCAGTGGAGCGTGAGCGGCGGCGGCGGCGGCGAGTGCGGGCTGCCGGGCGGCGCGGGCGGCGGCACCAGGAACTGGCAGTGCAGCTCGTCCAGCTTCCAGCTGACGATGCGGAATCGCTCGTGGCTCTTGTCGAAGATGGACGCCAGGAACTTCAGCTCGGCCTTGAGCCCTGACACGGACATCTTCCCCTCATCTCCGGCGGGAGGGGTGCGGAAGGGGAGCCGGGCCCGGAGCCGCCGTCACGGCCGCCACCGCCCCGCGGGGCCGGCCCGGGCCGAGCTCTCGCGGCTCCGCCTCTCCCGCCGCGGCGGCTGGAAAATGGCGAGGGGCGCGAGGCCTCGGCGGGCAGCGCTGCGCTCGCCCCCGGGCGGCTGCTCGCCGGGTAACCGACTCCCACCGGCAGGAGGCGGCGGCCCCGCGGCTTAAAAGGGCGCCTGCGACGCCGCCCCCGCTACCGCCTGGGAAAGGGCTGCCCCCACCCCGCCCCCGTCGCCCGCGCGCGCCCCCGCCCCGCGCGCGCCCGCGGCCAGCTCGCGCGCGCGCGCGCCCGGCCGCCCCCTCCTCGCCCCGACCCGGCCGGCAGCCGCCTTCCGCCCGGCCCATCTGCTCCGCTCCGCGCACCCGCCGGCCCCTGGCTGGGGGCCAGCTGGCGCCGGGGCCCCGCGCCCGGTGAGGAGCCGAGACCCCCGCGCGCCCCCGCCGCCGGCCCGGGCCAGACACGTGCGCGGCCTATCGCGCCGGCCACGTCGGCGCCGCGGCGGAGGCGCGCCAGCCCCCGGGGACCGCTCCGCCGCGTGGCCCTCGGCGGGTCACCCGCCCCGGCGGCTCCGGGGGACCGGGGTGCGAGACGTAAGGGGTGCACCGCGGAGCTCCACCGCCGCCACTGCGACCCGAGCCCCAGCCGCCGCTTCTCTGGGCTGGGTTTCTGCAAGGACCTGTCGCCGCGCGCGCTGCCCCCTCGTTTGCTCTCTCAGTCCATTTACCGAAGAAGATGACTGTGTGGCCGCAGCTCCCAGGATTTCATCCTTTTCCTTAATCGCCACCTGTGCTCACTCTGGCACTTACCCAGATTACCTATCGCATTCCGTCTCCCTCTCTTTTGTGTCTACCTCTCTCTCCCTGAGCTCTTGCTCTGTTTCCCAGGTAACTTCACTCCCCATAGGGGAAGGGCTGGCTGGCTCCTATTTTCATTAAGGTCTCAGCTCACATATTATCTCAAAGAGTTCCTCCCATTCAAAAAAACAGCAAGAATCACCCAGTCACTATATATATATATATATAGTGACTGGGTGATATATATATATCACATCACATTACCCTATGTTACCCTGTGCTTATTTTTTGCTCAGCATCTATTGCTAGCTGGTATTTTTCCTGTTTCTTCCTTGTTTCTGCCCTACCCAAATGTCTTATTCAGATCTGTATTCCCGGGATCTGGAAGAGATCTATTATATAGTATTATAAAATCCCCAGCAATTAACACAATCCCTGGCACAACCTAGGTGCTCCAAAAATCGATGGAGGATTGCACGGCAGTCCATAGGAATACGCAATAATTGGGCAGGTAGTTAATACCAGCTTCATAGGTGTGCAACCTATGCAGTTGCACAGAGCTTCTACCTTAGAAGGATCTGGTGCTTAGAAGGTTTTTTGTTTGTTTGTTTTGCGGTACTGGGGATTGAACTCAGGGGCATTCTACCTCCGAGTTATACCCCCAGCCCTATTTTTTATTCTTTATTTAGAAACAGGGTCTCACTAAGTTGCGGAGTGCCTCACTAGGTAGCTGAGGCTGGCCCCGAACCCGGATCCTCCAGTCTCAGCCTCCCAAAAGCTGGGATTACAAGCGTGCGCCACCACGCCCGGCTTGCTTAGAAGGTCTTAATATTCTGCTGTCATCATCTTGAAATTCGTAATTATATTTCAACATGGGATCTTGCTTTTTCCTTTTACACTGGTTTTGATGAGATGTAGCTAGCCTGCATGCTTGCTGCTTCGTGATCTACAAGTGGTCTTTGGTCTACCTACACCCTTAGACACACCAAAATACAGAAGAACACGGAGACATTAAGTCCACTAAGTGGGAAACTTTTATTTTCATTTGTTTCTGAGTAATATAGCATGTTGCAGTGCTCTTTGGCCTCTAAGGGGTCACAGCCCTTTTGAGAATCTTAATCAAAGCTGTGATCCATCTCTCCAGGAAAATACTTCTGCATGTAAGATTTGTAATGACTCCAGCACTATTCGCTGGAAGGAGAGGGGGTTCCAGTCCTGGGCTCTGAGCCAGAAATAACTAGCATGCTGAGTTGGCATTAGTGCTGGGTTAAACACAGGTGTGGCTTGTCACTTCTTGTTTCTTTGGGTCCCCAGTACTCAGGACCCTAACAGACAAGGCAATCACAGACAAGGATTTGGTGCAAAAGGGAACAACCTAGTCAGAACTTGGTATGACTTTGAGAAATAAAATGCCCTAAACAAAATATTTAAGCAAAGTTGCTGTGAAGCAATAACGAGTTTTCTAAATTGCAATGTTTTTTTTGTACTCAGGGTTGTTGAACCCAAGGGGACATTCAGCCAACCCAGCTACAACCCCAGCCCTCTTTTATTTTTCTTTCTTTCTTTTTTTTTTTTTTTTTTTTTTTTTTTTT
>PVLC010003909.1:0-36189 GCA_004027655.1 Graphiurus murinus | reverse complement strand
AAGGGCCTCACTAAGTAGCTGAGGCTGGCCATGAATCTGAATCCTCCGGTCTCACGCTTCCAAGTACTGGGATTACAAGTGCACACGACCAAGCTCAGCTCTTCTTTATTTTTTATTTTGAAATAGGATATCACTAAGTTGCTAAGACTGGCCTTGAACCTGTGATCCTCCAGCCTTCCAAATACTGGAATTACAGGCTGTGCTACTGCTTCTGGGTCACAGTCGAATTGAGTTTTTGAGAATGTTTGTACCAAGCCCTAAGAAGTCTAAAAAGATGACTATAATCAGGGTGTGGTGGTACACACTTGAAATCCCAGTACTTGGGAGGCTGAGACAGGAGGATCACAGGTTCAAGGCCAGCCTTGGCAACTTAGCCTCAGCAACTTAGAGCCTGTTTCAAAAAAAAAAAAAAAGGCTGGGGGTGTAGCAGAGCAGCTGAGAGTTAGAATGTACCTGGGTTCAACCCCCAGTACCACACACACACACACACACACACACACACAAAAAGTAACCAGGCATGGTGGTGCATGCTTATAATCCCAGTACTTGTGAGGCTAAGACAGGAGGATCCAGGTTCTCGACCAGCCTCAGCTACTTAGTGAGACTCTCCTCAACTTAGTGAGATCCTGTTTCAAAATAAAGAATAAAAAATAGGGCTGGAGGTGTAGTTTGGAGGTAGAATGCCCCTGGGTTCCATCCCCAGTACCAAAAAAAAAAAAAAAAAAAAAAAAGTGAATATAGTTCCAAATTCAAGAAGATTATAATAGAAAAAGGATTGAAAGTGGCTTGGACAATAATATATATATAACTTCACGTAATAGGAAGCCCAGAGGCAGAGTAGCTTCCAGGTTTGGTTCATTTGAGTCTTAATAGTATCATCAAGCACCCAGATTCTTTGTGTCTCCTTTGTGTTCAAAATAAATTTCCATGGTGTCATAAGAAAAGACACGTGTTCAAAAATGGCTCAGTAAGGCAATTTTGCTTTTTGCAAAAGGGGTCTTGCCACCAGGGAAGCCAGGTATGCAAGCACATTGAGCCAGAAGCCAATCCAGTTTTTATATTCATAACGTGAATTTCTGCACTATACTCCTGTTGGTGGGAATGTGGGTTCACAGTCTACACATGGTTGGCTACTTTGTCTAGAACGGGATAGGGGGTGGGGAACATTTGCAATTCTCAGGAGATGGAAATCACACACAGGACCCTATATGAGGTTACAAAATGGTAATTACTTAAATTAAGCTAGTCCTTCAATAGAAAAGACTTAACTATATTCTCACATTTGTCAGGCTTGAAAGCAAACTGGATGTAGCTTTTTGCAGGTCATACCCATATCTAATATCCAGAGGCAGAAAGGACGGATTCTTTCATGTCTCCTTCCAAGATATGGGAACCTTTCCAAGAATCCTCCCAGTTGACTTCCCTCATGTGTCACTGGCCAGGAATGTGTCACGTGCCCTGCCCCCCAAACCCACCACAGGTAAATAGATGGATCATTCATTGAGTTTCTAATCACCCAGGATATTGTGGATGCTCCAGAATCAGCACTATGTCTATTATAGACGCATAAATAAAGACATTAAATTAGATGTGGTAAGAGACCCAAACTATCAAATCACTAAGAAAGAAATTAATTCCAGAAGCTACTTGCATAAGAGTGTAGCCACATCCAGTGACTATCCAAAATTCCAGTTGATTATACCATATAGCAAGGGACCAGGAGAGAGACGGCTGAGGTGCCATTTGTGACCAGGTTTTTAGAGCCCTGACATACCATGCCAGGGACTATGATGAGAGTCATCGCTTTTACGACTAATCTGGACTAGTGTACAAAAGGGATTACAGAGGGTTGCAAAGAATGAAGTAAACCAGGCATGCTGGTGCACACCTGTAATCCCAGTACTGGTGAGGCTGAGACGGGAGGATCACAGGTTCACAGCCAGCCTCAGGAACTTTGTGAGATTCTCAGCAACCTAGTGAGACCGAGTTTTAAAATGAAAAATAAAATAGAACTGGGGGTCTAGCTTGGAGGTAGAACACCCCTGGGTTCAATCCCCAGTACCACACACACACACACACACAGAGAGGTTGAAGTAGCCACCAGGAAGAGGCAGGAAACCCAGGTTCTAGATATTGCCTGCCACTAATTCAATGAGGCAATTTATACACAGTTATGAGGTTCCCCAGCACCAAACAATACAGAGCCTTTGGCTCACTCCAAGTCAATAGAGAAAAAAAAAAAAAAAACTAGAGAAAGTGGCCATGGGAATAGGAAGAACCACAGTGATCCTAGGGATGCTCCTAAAATGGAACTGCTCTGCTAGATCATAGAAATGATGAGGGCATAAAGGGAAAGAAAGTGTGGGGTGCGGTGGCACATACCTGTAATCCCAGTACTTGGGAGGCTGACACAGGAGGATCGCAGGTTCAAAGCCAGCGTGAGCAACTTAGTGAGGCTCTCAGGAACTTAGTGAGACCCTGTTTCCAAATAAAAAATAAAATGGGTCTAGGGGTGTAGCCTGGAGGCAGAAGGCTTACTGGAAGTAAAAACCAGGTGACATCTTTAGTTAGAGGGACTATATGTAAATTGTGGGAGAAGTTATCTAGTTCCATGAAAACCACAGGGAAGGTGTGAGGACCTATCCCTGGCTAAAGTATACAGCTATCCGGGTGTGGTGGCTCACACCTGTAATCCCAGTACTTTGGAGGCTGAGATAGGAGGATAGCAGGTTTGAGGCCAGCCTCAGCAACTTAGTGAAACCCTGTTTCAAAATTAAAAAAAAAAAAAAATTTAAAGGGATGAGGATGTAACTGAAAGGTAGAATGCCCTGGGTTCAATCCCCAGTACCACAAGAATAAAATAGTGTGCACACACTGGCTTGTGGCCACATAGGCCTAGTCAACCACAGAGCTACTCAGGAGGCACAGGAAACTAAGCCCGTCCCTGTGAAACCAACAAGTGACTCATTATTCTACTATAGCCAACTCAACCAGAAAGTTTTCTAAGCTAAAATTTTCACCAAGTTCAGGCTCTGACTTATAATAAAACTATGATGTTAGCTTTAGTTAGTGATGCTACCATTTCTCTCTTGCCCCGTATCACAACGGGCTTCCCAGCCAAAGTGCAAATACCGCAAAATTGTGTGAATTCAAGGTAGAGCTACATGTGAATGTTATTCTCTTTATTTATTTTATTTTTATTTTCATTTCATTTCATTTTTGCTATTGGAGGTTGAACTCAGAGGCAGTCTACCTGTAAGCTACAACCCTAGCCCTATCTTATTTTTTGTTTTGAAATTAAAAAAATGTTTTGTTTGTTTTGAAACTGTTGGTGAGGGACCTTTCTAAGTTGCTGTGGCTAGTATTGAACCTGTGATCCTACTGCCTCAGCCGCCCAAGTACTAGGCTTACAGGTGTGCACCGCCAGGCTGTGTGAGAAGTTCTAAAGCAATGCTGTCCAGTAGAACTTTCTACACTGAGGGAAACGTTCTGTACAGTAGACACTCTACTGGCTAGCACAGCACTAGATAGTTCTCCAGTATCAGAGAGAACTCAGTACAGTACTTTTAAAAACATGTCTATCCTTCCTTACTCCTTCGGGCAGTGACTGTAGGCTCCTAATTATTATGTCTTGAGTGCAATCCACAACAGTGCTTAATAAATGTTTGTCGAATGAATGACCAAAAAAAAAAAAAAAAAACAAACTTCACATTTTCTTTCAATATTCTAAAGATGTGCTGTAAGATTTCTTCTAGTTCAAAAGACGTTTTTCATAAGATTCTATTTAGCAAATATTCATTCACTCAAGACTATTTACTGAACACCTACTATGTACAAAAATACTTCGTCTTTGTGGCAATCTTAGTAAACTCTCACTATGCTCCAAATAACTGAGGATCAGAAAAGAGACATAATCTGCCCAAGATCATGTGATGAAAAACTAGCAAAGTCAGAATTGAACTCAGGACTGTCTGTTTACACTATGCTGCTGCTTTTATATAAGTTACAAATACTATAAAGCTGAGCATGGTGGCACACGCGTGTACTCCCAGTACTTGAGAGGCAGGGACAGGAGGTTTGCAGCCAGCCTCAGCTACTTAGTGAGTCTCACCGAAACTTAGTGAGACCGTTTCAAAATAAAGAATAAAAAATAGGGCTGGGGGTGTAGCTCAGAGGTAGAATGTCCCTGATTTCCATCCTCAGTACCACAAAAATAAATAAATAAGTAAATACTATATAAATGCAAATATTACTGATAAATATAAAATAGCAAATCCCTTCTGAGCATGAAGTGGACAGAGTGGCATGGGAACTTCACTGGATTGGAATACATATCTTCCTCTTAGGAAGATCCATGTTTCCACAAATAATACCCTTGGCTCCTAAGCAAAAGATGCCAGCTCCTTCAGGAAGACCACTTGGGCTAATAAGAAAGGAGGGTGCTCTCCCAGAGAGGCCAGTCAGTGCAGTAGGGGCCTTCCTGACACCCCATATGCTGCTGAAGGTGGGGGAGGAAAATCAACCTGGAGTCTACTATAGTTAACCAGTAGGAGCCCTCCACAGTATAATCTCCCCACTGTTCTCAGCAAATGAAAGCATCACATAAAAAGATTTCCTCCTCATCCCCTCTACAGTCATCTTAATGCACAATGTTCTTTTGGAACATCTGAGACTAATGAATGGAAACATCCAGATCTTGAGCTGCACCCTCAGTCACTTTTTTTTTTTTTTTGGTTTTTTTTTTTTTTGGCGGTACTGGGGATTGAACTCAGGGGCATTCTACCTCCGAGCTATATCCCCAGCCCCATTTTTTATTCTTTATTTTGAAACCGAGTCTCACTAAGTTGCGGAGTGTCTCACTAGGTAGCTGAGGCTGGCCACGAACCCGGATCCTCCGGTCTCAGCCTCCCGAATGCTGGGATTACAAGCGTGCGCCACCACGCCCGGCTCCTCAGTCACTTTTATTTGTTGTTTTGAAACAGGGTCTCAGGAGGTTGCTGAGAGTCTTGCTAAGTTTCTGAGGCTATCCTTGAACCTGTGATCCTCCTGTCTCAGCCTCCCCAGTACTAGGATTACTGGCATGCACCAACACACCTGGCTTATTTTTTTATTTTTGAAACCGTGTCTTGATAAGTTGGTAAGGCTAGCCTCAAACCTAAGATCCTCCTGTCTCAGCCTCCCAAGCACACATTCAGATCTTTCTAGATCTAGGTTTCACATAACTTGGACCTAGTAATTTCAAATGTAAGCATTAATCCTAAAGAATTAACTAAGCCTGTACATCAAGATATAATTACTAATAGTATTATTAATATTACCAAGACTAACCTGTGTGTGGTGGTGCACACTTGTAATCCCAGCATTTGGGAGACTGAGACCAGAGGATCTGGGTGCGTGGCCAGCCTCAGCTACCTAGTGAGGCACTCTGCAACTTAGTGAGACCCTGTTTCAAAATAAAGAATAAAAAATAGGGCTGGGTGTATAGCTCAAAGGTAGAATGCCCCTGAGTTCAATCTCCAGTACCGCGGGGGGAAAAAAAAAAAAAAAAAAAATATATATATATATATATATATATATATATATATATATATATATATATATATATATTACTATTGTTACCTGTTGTGGTTTGTTTGGTGGTTGGTTGATTCACTGGTTGTTGGTTGGTTGGTTGGTTTTTTTGGTTTTTGGTTTGGTTTGGCTTGGTACTGGAGATTGAACCCAGGGGCATTCTACCTCTATGGAGCACACTGAGCCCTTTTAATTTTTTTTATTTGGAAACATAGTCTCACTAATCTACTGCACACTGGCCTTAAACCTTTGATTCTCCTGTCTCAGCCTCTTCCCAAGTACTGAGATTACAGGTGTGTGCCTGTAATCACCAGCTACGTGTCATTAACATAAATAATATTAGATTGGTTTCTAGATAAAGAGATATAAGTCACAAAAATTTTACAAAGAGCCAGGCGTGGTGGCGCACGCTTGTAATCCCAGCATTCGGGAGGCTGAGACCGGAGGATCCGGGTTCGCGGCCAGCCTCAGCTACCTAGTGAGGCACTCCGCAACTTAGTGAGACCCTGTTTCAAAATAAAGAATTAAAAAAAAATAGGGCTGGGGGTATAGCTCGGAGGTAGAATGCCCCTGAGTTCAATCCCCAGTACCGCAAAAAAAAAAAAAAAAAAAAAAAAAAAAAAAATTTACAAAGAAGTTTAAAAGAGCCAGTACATATTTGGCTATTGTTTTTTGTTCATTTGCAAAAAGATACCTGAAATAAATCCAGAGCAGAGACTGAATTACAAACATGAACTTCAGGCGCCTGGACAAAAAGCTAAGTCAACTGACACTTTTGAAATTTATCCTGCAGTGGCAGAATTCCTTCTCTCCAGACCAAGATGAGTAAAGGCTCTTGATGCTTTGGATTCAGGTTAGAGGGCCTTACATGGGCATTTCCTCCTCTGGCTTGCTTCTTATTGGGTCTTTTATTTAGCCTACGGTTCTTCTCCGCAGAGCTTCTGCAGCATGAATCAAGACACCCCGTCTAGCCAGGCACAGTGGTGCACACCTGTAATCCAAATACTTGGGAGGCTGAGACGGAAGGATCACATGTTCGAGATCAGAGCTCAGTAGCTTAGTGAGACCCTGTTTCAAAAAAAAAATAGGGCTGGGAGTGTAGCTCGGAGGTAGAATGCTCCTAGGTTCCATCCCTAGTATCATAAAAAAGGAAGGAAGGAAAGAAGGAAGGAAGGAAGGAAGGAAGGAAGGAAGGAAGGAAGGAAGGAAGGAAGGAAGGAAGGAAGACTCCCCTGTCCATACTCTAGGTTTCAGGGTATGCTAGCTTGATTCTGTGTTTGAGGTTTGCCATAATCAATTAATGCATTATAGAATATTTGAATAGCCTGGAATCTATAGTCACCCCCCTGGTTATATGAAGGTCTCATCTTACAAGATATGAAAAATCAAGTAATGACAAGCTCAATCCTCAGACCTGACGGGCCCAGGGGAAGGCAACCTCACTCACTCAGGAGCAAACGTGCTTCTGCTCAGAGCCTTGGGCTCCGCTCATAGATGATGGATAGGAAACTGTGTTTGTGGTCGAAAACCAGACTGGTCAGGGGCTGACCTGGCTTCTCTTTAGGTCTCTCATGGAGCCTCAGGTCTTCTCTGCAGAGGGCGGATCTGGCTCTACTCTCAAGGAACACATGAGCAGACATGTCCTCTAACTAAGCCTCGGCTTCTTTGTCAAGAGGAATGTCGGACAGGATGTACGTTATCATCAAACACTTGCTGCATTTCAACAGTGTGCACAGCCGTCAACATTGAGGGATCAAGCAGCTGATAGACCTGAGGACTGAGCAAACAGGAATGCCACAGAAGCCTGACAGTGGTACGGTAGGAGGGCAAATAGCGCTTCTTGGGATGGAGTGGAGAAGATAGGGCAGAGGGAGGTTCTTTGACTCAGTTGAGGAACTAATTTGTCTATCTTCTAAATATAACAGTTATGTTATGTAGCTTCCCTCTGGATTTCCAGGAATCCCAGGTCTGGTCATAATTTGGCCTCCCCCAGAAGTAAACTCTGAAACAAGGATTCCAGGGCAAAGCTGGATGTGGTGATGCATGCCTATAATCCCAGCACATGGAGACTGAGAAAGGAGATCACAGGTTTGAGGCCAGCCTCAGCAACTTAGCAAGACCCTCAGCAACTTAGCAAAACCTTGTTTCAAAATAAAAAATAAAAAGGGCTGGGAGCTGGGTGTGGTGGTGCCCATTTGTAATCCCAGTACTTGGGAGGCTAAGAGAATTGCATTTTGGCAGCCAGCCTCAGCTACTTAGTGAGGTCCTCTGCAATGTAGTGAGACTTTGTTTCAAAATATAGAATAAAAAAATAGGGCTGGGGGTGTAGCTTAGAGGTAGAATGCCTCTGGGTTCAGTCCCCAGTACAAAAAAAAAAAAAAAAAAAAGTTCCAGTGTAAATTCTTCATGTTGGAGGTGATCCCAGGAAGCACTAATAGATTGAGGAAATGAACCAAGAAAAGAAAACAGTTCACCGTGTAGCTCAGTGCCTCTGGGTAACTCTGGGAGCATTCTAGAATGGCTCAAAGTTATCCCAACCATGGGGGAGAAGGTTGATGCATTTATTCACCAGCTCTCCAGTATTGGTCTTGGCTGCTTCTTGGGGGCACTCACTGCCCCCAGCTTACATTGCCAGCACGGCCCATGATCTATCATGGGCTGCAAATGTTGCAGTCAAATCTTTGGGGGTCTTGGGGGAGTGGTACTGGGGATTGAACCCAGAGCAGGGGGAGGAGACTTTCCTCTGCGATCCTCACCTCTGAGATATACCACTATGCCATTTATTTATTTATTTATTTATTTATTTATTTATTTATTTATTTTGGTATTGGAGATTGAACCCAGAGGCATTCTACCTCAAGCTATACCCCCAGCCTGATTTTATTTCTTATTTGGAAATAGGGTCTCACTAGGTTACTGAGAGCCTTATTAAGTTGCCGAGGCTGGCTTTGAACCTGTCTCAGCCTCCCAACTATTGAGATTACAAGTGCGCACCACCATGTTGGGCTCAGATCTTGGACTCTTAGATAGTCACATCCTCTTGTTGTTCTCCCAAATTCCATCCATTGCCCCTTTTCATAGTAAGAGTTTTCATGGGACATGGCTGCCTAACCAGAGACTGCCTTTCCCAACTTCCCTTGCAGGTAACTGGCCAAGTAGCTAAGCTATAGACATTGGGTGTGCCTGGGAGAGAGGTACACCACTTCCAAGACTTGCCTTTGAAAGGAGGTGATGTGTACTCTGTGATGGACTCCCCCAGCCTCAGTTCCTGCTTTCTCCTTGTGGAGACTGAGAACAGCACAGCTGGCCTGGACTCAGTGATGAGACTCAACATGTCCATGAGGGAGCCACCTTTCCTGATCTTGAGCTTGTCTCCTGACTGCATGTCAGAGAGAAACTTTCTTTCTTCCTTTCTTCTTTTATGTATTTATTTTTGCAGTACTGCGAATTGAACCCAGGGGCATTCTTTCTACCTCCAAACTACACCCCCAGTCCTATTTTTTATTCTTTTGAAACAGGGTCTCACTAAGTTGCTGAGGCTAGCTTCGAACCTGCGATCCTCCTGTCTTGGCCTTCCAAGTATGGGGATTACAGGGGTGGGTGCACCACCATGCCTGACCTTCTTTCTAATTTAAGCCCTATATTTTTGCCAGGTGCAGTGGCACATGCCCATAATCTCAGTACTTGGAAACCTGAGACAGGAGGATCATAAGTTTGAGGCCAACCTCAGTAATTCAGCAAGACATCTCTTTTAAAACAAAACAAACAAACAAAAAATCTTTTAAAAGATATGTCCAGCTGGGTGTGGTGGTGCACGCTTGTAATCCCAGCATTTGGGAGGCTGAAACCGGAGGATCCAGGTTCGTGGCCAGCCTCAGCTACCTAGTGAGGCACTCTGCAACCGTTTCAAAATAAGGAATAAAAAATAGGGCTGGGGGTATAGCTTGGAGGTAGAATGCCCCTGAGTTCAATCCCCAGTACTGAAAAAAAAAAAGGACCAACAAATAAATAAATTACTAAATAAATAAATAACCACTATATTTTGGGTTCTCTTTGTTATATCAACTTAGCCTGTACCCTAACTAAATTCCTTTCTCTCAGGACTGCTTATATTTCCTTTTTAACCTTATTTTATTACTCTTATTGGATTTTGTCTTTTAGCATGACCTCTTACATCCTTCCTGGAAATAGGCAAGTAATTTTAAAAAATAAAGAACAACTAAACTCCTGTTACTGATATTTGTCAGACTCGTTTCTGTCAATGATGCTTTGAATCATCTCTTTAATTTGGGGGAGGTTCTGTTAAAAATAAACACAGGCAGCGGGGTGTTGTGGCGCACACTTGTAATCCCAGTACTTGGGAGACTGAGACAGAATCACAGGTTCACAGCCAGCCTTGGAAACTTAATGAGGTCCTTGGCAACTTAGTGAGACACTGTTTCAAAATAAAGAATAAAATAGGGCTGGAGATATAGCTCAGAGGTAGAATGTGCCTGGGTTCAATCCCCCATATCACAAAACTAAATACATACATACATACATACGTACATACATACATACATAGCCAGAACCAGATGTGGTGGTGCACACCTATAATTCTGGCACTTGGGAGGCTGAGACAGGAGGATTGCAGGTTTGAGGCCAGGCTCAGCAACTTAATAAGACCCTGTTTCAAAATAAAGAATAAAAAAGCTTGGGATGTATCTTGGAGGTAGAATGCCCCTAGGTTCAATCCCCTGTACCAAAACAACACACACACACACATACACACACACAAAAAAAGCCAAACATTACTAGCAATGAAAGCAGGTTTTATTCGGTAACTACCGGCAGTAGGAGAAAGGGCTGGTCTCCATTCCAGTCTGTGCAGAGGTGACTGGGCCTTTCACAGGGAGGATGAGGGAGCAGAGACTCAAGCGAACACTGACGGGGGTGTGAATGTGATGAGACCAGCTGCTGGCTGGAGATTATCAGTCCACCTTCCCACCAAGACGGGGAGACAGAGGTCCCAGCCTTCCTGATGATTTATTTCAAAGGACTGGCTTTCAGGTCCTTGAACAGAAACACTCCACAGTTGTAGCAGATCCATATATATCTCAAAGAGACAAAGAAAATATTCACAATTTATAGTCCTTTTTGGTAAATGCTCTAAGAAAGGGAGATCAAGGGCCTATCTCAGGTGGCAACTAGAACAAACAGTACATTTTTTTGACAGCCCTAGCTGTTCCAGACAGGAACTCTCCAGGAGACTGGGTTGTCCCAGGGACACCACCTTAGGCTGCCAGAGCCATATTAAGCTTTGGTCAAGTACCTGAGTGCAGGGGTTTGAATGGGCTGTGCCGGCCAAGAGCTTTTGTACTTAGCTTTCAAGTCCTGCCTCCCCACTGTAGGAGAATTCCTCTCCTCTCCTCTCCTCTCCTCTCCTCTCCTCTCCTCTCTTCTCTCTCCTTTCTCTCCTGCTCTCCTCTCTCTCCTTTCTCTCCTCTCCTTTCTCCTCCCCTCCTATTCCCTCCCTTCCTCTCTCCTTCCCTCCCTCCAATTCCTCTTCCCCCTCCCCTCCTCCTCCTCCTTCTTTTCTCTTTCTCCCCCCCCCCTTCATACTAGAGATTGAGCCCAGGGGCATTCTACCTCCAAGCTATACTCTAACCTTTTTTATTTGTTATTTGGAAAAGGGATTTTGTTAAGTTGCAGAGGCTGGACAGGAACCTGCAATCCTTCTCTCAGCCTCTCAAGTACTGAGATTACAGGTAGGTACCACCACACCCAGCTACATCTCTTACAGCCGGAGGGACAGACATTTGGCCAGGTTTCTGCTCTACTCCTGGCAGTGTAAGTGAGCAACTTGAGGAGGCCAGGCTCAGGGAGGATGATCTTCAGGTCAGCATGGTGGTGACAATAATTCTACTTGAGGGGTTGTGACAAAGCTAGTCTGAGTGTAGAAATCCTGCAAATGGAGTTACTTGCAGCTACCATCAGGATGAAGGCGGCTGTTGGACACTGCTGACAGGAACAGGCGGCGAGAATAGGAAAAGAACAATCCCTTCTCCTTCCTTCAGCCTTCCTGCCCCCTAGGCAGGTCTGTAGCCAGCACCTGAGCCTAGAATAGAAGGGTGGGTTTGAAACTGAGAAACAATTATTTACCAGCCAGCACAGGTTTTAAAAACAAAGGTGTTGCGTGTTCTTAGGTGTATGTTATTTTTCACAACGGTATTCCTCTAATACCATATAACTTGGTTACTTTCTTCCTTGATCCCTTTTCTTCTTGCCCTAAGCTCTCTCCCTCCATGAGCTTCTCCAACCCCATGGCTTCGGCTGCCATCTCTATGACACGACCACTGCTTCTGTCTCTACATCAGACCTCTTTTTTGCACTGCGCTCCTGCATATCAACTGCCCTGCCTGGAGCTTCTCTCTTTCACCTCCCGGGCCCCTCAAAATAACACACCAAACTTCATCTCTCCCCCGAGCCACCTTGCTTCAGGAATGTACCACTGTTCCCCCCCCCCCCATCTTATGCCAACACTGGGAGTTACTCTTTTTTTGTGTGTGGTACCAGGGATTGAACCCAGGGGCATTCTACCTGTGAGTTACACCCCGAGTCTCAGCCTCCCAAGTACTGGGATTATACACGTGTGCCACACACACAGCTGGGAGTTACTCTTGATTCTCTTCCTTCTTTTTTTTTGGAGGGGTACAGGAGTACTGGGGATTGAACCCAGAAGCGTTCTACCTCCAAGCCCCCACCCCCCTGAGCTGTGTTTAGTTTTTATTTTGAAACAGGGTCTCACTAAGTTATTAAGGGTCTTGCTAAATTGCTGCGGCTGGCCTCAGACCTGAAATCTCCCTGTCTCAGCCTCCCATGTACTACTCGGATTATAGGCGTGCATCACTACACCTGGCTCTCCTCCCCATTTTTCACATTCATTGAGTACCAAGTTACCTTCCAAATACACTATGCTTCTTCATTTCTCCCCATCGTCACTAGCCCTGCCCTGGCCCAGCCCCCATCTTCTCTCACCTGAGCTGTTGCAATAGCCTAAGAAACTCCCCGCAACCACTCTTGCCCCCCACCCGAACAGTCTTCTCAGTGAGCCAGATCTCCACCTTCCCAACCCATTGCATCTGCTGAGGCCATTTGCACACTGGGCCACAGGTCTGTTTTCGGTTATTTCAAAGCTCCATCTCTTTCCTGCCTTGGAACCTCTGTGTCTGTTTTCCCTCTACCTCCATTTCTCTTCCCATCTCCCAGGCCTTTCGCCTCACTATCTTCTACTCAAGTCTAAGCTTACATGTCACTTAAATATCCCGGGGAAGCCTTCCCGGATCTCAACACCATCACTGCTGCCTGGGCCAGGCAAAATGCCCTGGGTTCAATCCATGAAAGGAAAGGAAAGGAAAGGAAAGGAAAGGAAAGGAAAGGAAAGGAAAGGAAAGGAAAGGAAAGGAAAGGAAAGGAAAGGAAAGGAAAGGAAAAGAAAGGAAAGGAAAGAAAAGGAGGAAGGTGTCAAGCTTCCAGCAAAGACAGAAAGCTGGTTCCCCCAAAGAAACTTCCCTTCTAGAGCTTGAAATGATGGGGGTGAATGTCTCGAGTTCCTGGGTGGTATCCCACACCTGTCAGCTCTTCTCCCATGCCTCCGACACAGGACAGGCTGTCTGGGCGGCAGCAGGGACCAGGGCTGAGGGTAGACTAAGCCAGCACAAACCCTCCATTCATTCCCAAAGGGCTCTGGGATGGGTTGGGGCCCGCTTGCATGTGGGTGTGTCAGGCATTCTGGGAATCCATGTCAAACAAAATCAGTCCTCTGCAACAGGAAGGGCTGAATCACAAAGGCCCTGACAGGTCATCCAGCTCCCTGCCCTCCTCCTGGGAACTCTTCCTTCCCTGCTCCCCCAACCCACTCCCAGTGCACCCCCTGTGGGAGCAAGGCCTAGCTCCATCCACAGGGAGCTAGTTGGTAGCACCGGCTATCCCCACGTGCTCCTCCAGGCTACTCTCAGTCACGACCTCTGGGGCAGCACAGTGAGATCCAGAAGGCTGGAGGTGCATTTGCTCCGAGAGATCCTGCGCCCTCTTTGAACCACAATGCCACCAACCTGCCCTATGCCAGCAAGGATTCTCCTCTTGTACTCAGGAGGCTAAGGAGGAAACATGGGGAAAAGGTCTCTGCAAACAAAAATATACATTCCCACAAAATCTGAGCTGTATTATAGGCTTCCTCAAAATGTCTTACTTCATCGGTAACCTTTTGGAAGTGGAGTGACTTGCCGCCTTGCTTAGCTTGGGGCCCATCTGCTGCTAGAAATTGTGTGTATTGTTCAAGCAGAGTACCTGCTCGAGGGGCTTAAGGCTGGTCCATGTTCCATACTTCGAGCTGTGTGTTTCAGGAGGCTGCTTTCTTCCGAGCCTGCGCCTTCTGTAGTTTGCACGGAGGCACTGGATGAGGCAGCGGGGCTCTGGCCTCGGACTATGGATCTGCAGGGAATAATGAGCACCTCAGGAAGAGGTCACGGTGTGCCTTTGATCCTCTTTTCCGAATCTCTTGCAAAGCATCAGCTTATTTCTTCAAAATAGCATCTGATCATTTATGCAGTGAACACATAATATCCCTCATTGCTGTGCTGGGCAGGGTGTTATGTTAGGTAGTTGGATCAGAAAACATTTCCCAAGAGAAGACAGGTGGCAATCTTAGATAATTTAAGGAGGAGGTTTAATGGAAATACTAAATGACAATGTATGAAGGTATAGGTGTGTGGACACTGTAAGAAATAGTGCGGTCACCTAGAGCTAGTTGCAGCCGGGCATGGTGGTGAACACTTATAATCCTAGTACTTGAGAGGCTGAGACAGGAGGATCTGAGTTCGCAGCCAGCCTCAGCTACTTAGTGAGGCCCTCCTCAACTTAGTGAGTCCCTGTTTCAAAATAAAGAATTACACCGGGCGTGGTGACGCACGCTTGTAATCCCAGCATTCGGGAGGCTGAGACCGGAGGATCCGGGTTCGAGACCAGCCTCAGCTACCTAGTGAGGCACTCCGCAACTTAGTGAGACTCGGTTTCAAAACAAAGAATAAAAAATAGGGCTGGGGGTGTAGCTCGGAGGTAGAATGCCCCTGAGTTCAATCCCCAGTACCACAAAAAAAATAAAATAAAAATAAAAATAAAGAATAAAAAATAGGGCTGGGGGTGTAGCTGGGAGGTAGAATGCCCCTGAGTTCAATCCCCAGTACTGCAAAAACAAAACAAAACAAAACAAAAACAAAATAAAGAATTATAAATAGGGCTGGGGCTGTAGCTTGGAGGTAGAATGCCCCTGGATTCCATCCACAGTGCCAAAAAAAAAGATGTTGTTGCAATTGGCCATTGTCATAACATCAAAGTGTGGGATCATGTCAGAAAATGCAGTGTGGAGTTTAGGTTTCCTGTAGGAGTATATTCCCATTATGCAGCTGAAATGACTAGTAAAGAACCTTATACCAAGCCAGGCACACTGGTGCATGCCTGTAATCTCAGTACCTGGGAGGCTGAGACAGGGAGGATCACAGGTTCAAGGTCAGCCTCAGCAACTTAATGAGACTCTGTTTCCAAATAAAAATGGATAGGGCTATAACTCAGAGGTAGAAGCTCCCTGGGTCCAATCTCCAGTTAGATAGATAGATAGATAGATAGATAGATAGATAGATAGATAGATAGACAGACAGATACTTGCACCAGTGTGTAAATCAACATGCTGCTTCCTTCATTGAGAAAGTCATGCTCCCCACCAAACACTCAGTAAACAAAACTCTAATAAAAGTCAACGAAACTTTCATTGCTAGGTGATATAGTAAAAAGTTGTCATTCCATGAAGGCTAGCTGGAGATGACTTTTTTTTTTTTTTTTTTTTTTTTTTGCAGTACTGGGGATTGAACCCAGGGACATTCTACCTCCGAGCTACATCCTCAGTCCTATTTTTTATTCTTTATTTTGAAACAGGTTCTCACTATTGTGGAGGGCCTCACTAAGTAGCTGAGGCTGTCCACGAACCTGTGATCCTCCTGTTTCATCTCCCAAGTATTGGGATTACAAGCATGTGCCACCACGCCCAGCTTTGGAGATGAATTTTGAAAACAGCATCACTTGCCTGTTTTACTTTGTATAGAAGTACAAAACAAATTGCCCAAGCCTGCTGAAATTGCCTGTCAAACATACCTTTTAGCTGAGTGTGGTGGCTCATGCTTGTAATCTCAGTACTTGGGAGGCTGAGACAGGAGGATCACAGATTTGTGACCAGCCTTAGCAATTTTTGAGTCCCTATTTCAAAATAAAGAATAAAACAGGGCTAGAGGTGTAACTCGGAGGTAGAATGCCCCTGGGTTCCATTTTCAGTACCACAAAATATTTTTAAAAAACACCTTTTAACACTGATTTTTCTACTCTAAGTGTAACTTTTTTTTTTTTTTTTTCCAGTACTAGGGATTGAAGCCAGGGGCATTCTACCTCCAAGCTACACCACAAGCCCTATTTTTTTATTCTTTATTTTGAAACAGGGTCTCACTAAGTTGCAGAGGGCCTCACTAAGTAGCTGAGGCTGGCTTCAAACCCGAGATCCTCTTGTCTCAGCCTCCCCAGTACTGGGATTATAAGTGGCCACCATGCCTGTCTATGTGTAACTTTTAAAAATGTTAAACAAGCCGGGCGTGGTGGTGCACACTTGTAATCCCAGCATTTGGGAGGCTGAGACCGGAAGATCTATATATATATACTGAAGGATACACAATTGCTTAGAGATAGAATGCCCCTGAGTTCAATCCCCAGTACCGCAAGAAAAAAAAAATTGAAATAATGATAAGCACATTGTCCTTTCAGAGTATGTGTAGGCATTGAATATGAGCAATTGTATATCCTTCAGTTTTTTTGTTTAGGTATGACTGTGGAACAGCAGGAATGTGTGTGTAGCAGCACTTCTCTATAATAATCACCTGTATGCAAACTTATATTAAGCAACATGTATTTTTGTATTTTTCCCCCATATTAGATTTCTTCTTACTTTTTTTTTTTTTTTCTGGTCTAGGATTGAACCCAGGGGCATTCGACCTCTCAGCTACACCCCCAGACCCATTTTTTATTTTTTATTTTGAAACAGGGCCTCACTAAGTCATCAAGGGTGGCCATAAACCTGTGATCCTCCTATCTCATTCTCCCAAGTATTGAGACTACAAGCATGTGCCACCACACCTGGCTTTATTTTTTATTGTGAAACAGGGTCTTGCTAAGTTGCTGAGGCTGGCCTCGAACCTGCAATCTTCTTCTCTCAACCTCCCAAATACTGGGATTACATGCATGCACCACCACAACTGGCCCTAGCCTTTTTTATTTTTTATTTTTAAACAGGGTCTCACTAAGTTGCTCAGGCTGTCTTCAAACCTGCGATCCTCCTGTTGTATCCTCCCAGATTACAAGCATGCACCATGCACCTAGCTCGGATTCTGTTGTTAATATAACTTTATGACTTTAAATCTATAATAAAAATTTGGTCTTACATTTGACTGTATGTTTTTTTTGTTGTTGTTGTTGTTGTTGTTTTTTCAGTACTGGGGATTGAACTCAGGGGCATTCTACCTCTGAGCTATACCCCCAGCCCTATTTTTTATTCTTTATTTTGAAACAAGGTCTCACTAAGTTGCGGAGTGCCTCACTAGGTAGCTGAGGCTGGCCTTGAACCCGGATCCTCTGGTCTCAGCCTCCCAAATGCTGGGATTACAAGCGTGCACTACCACGCCCAGCTTTGACTATATCTTATAATAAAGTATTATTCTGCACTCGATTGAAAATAAAATAAAACAAACTGGCTCTCTACCCAGCAGCAGAAAAGGAGCCTTGAATGGCAGTAAGGGGCACAGCCAGCCCTGGGCTGTCTCCTAGGCAGAGAGCTGGAGCAGCAGAGCCTGACAGCACGCCGCCCTCGCCCTGCCATCTCTGCTGGGGCGGCTCCCACTGGCCTCACAACGGAGAAGCAGAGGGTCCAGGAAGCCTATGGGAGCGGTCCTTGCAGGTCGGCCTCCAGGGCAGAGGGCAGAGGGCAGAGGGCAGAGGGCAGGATGGACGATGATGGCTAGGAGAAGGTGCAGCTGAGAGGGTACAGAGACCCAAGGTAAAAGCCGCAGTTTGTGACCCAAGGCACTGATTGTTTTGTGAGCAAATAGGCAGCTAGGCGGTCTAGAGGCAGGGTGATCAGTCCCCGGACAGAAGATGACCGCCGTGCTCTGGGAGGGCACATCCTACCCAGGGCACAATGAGGTGACTGAGCCAGGCTGGCGGGCCAGGGGATGAGGATGTCATGGGGCACCGCACCTCGGAGGCCAGAACTGGATGACAGGAGCACAGGAGCCAAGTGGGTGGGCAGGCAGGAGGGCGGCTCAGATCCTGAGCCATCTTCTCTCCGGTGTGGAGTTTGACTTTGTCCAAGAATAAAGAAGGCGTAAGACTCATGCTACAGAGGGAATCATGGAGAAGGTCTCACTAAATGGAAAAAGGCAGGGAAGAAGAGTTGAGTCCACACCAGCTAAGGCTTAGAGAGGCCAACTCAGTGCCGCCCCTGCTCTGAGCTCTTAGCCGCGCTCATTCATTCAGTACTCCAAAAGAGATGGTGTTACTGTTCCCAAGTTAGGTGAATAAATAGAGACACAGAGGTTGGGGAAACAGTCCAAGTTCACACCACTAGTAAGTAAAAAGCTAGGATTTGAACTCAGGCCCTCTGGCTCCAGCATCTCCTCTGCCACCAACCACTCTCCCCCCAAACTTTGGTACTGGGGATTGAACCCAGGGGCTTTTTACCGCCAAGCTACACCCCCAGTCCTTTTTATTCTTTATTTTGAAACAGGGACTCTCTAAGTTGCTGAGGCTGGCCTCGAACCTGCGATGCTTCTGTCTCGGCCTCCCAAGCCCTGTGATTAGAGATGTGTGTAACTGTGTCTGGCCATCTTTGCTCTTAACCACAAGCTGGGGAGGGGGAGCACGCCAGAGTAGGGAGCCTGGGGATGTGGGTGGAGGCTAAGGCTGACGTCAGCCTTCCTTACGGAGAACCCAACGAACCCCCAAACTGTGGCCCCTCCCCTTTCAAACTGTTTCTCAATGTCATATTTGTCTCTGCCCTAAGATGCCCAACCCCATCATCCATGTTGGGTGAATTTTTCTCCTTGTTACTTTGTATCTCGGGTTATGCAATACAGGCAAGATGATAAGAGGTGGGAGACCCAGATTCAAGCCACGGCCAAGCCATGGCCATTCTCAAGTCATATAACTGGATTAAAATTCACTGTCTTTGTAAATTAACGACACTCTCTCCCATTCTGGACATTTTGGAGATTAATAGCTGCATTATTTTATTACCGAGCTCTGACCATGGGCATTTGCTTTTCCAATTGACCTGTGTTGCTTATGAAATGTTTTGTCATCTATTAATCCAGGGCAGTTGCTGAGTTCCTGTAGGTGGTACAAACAAGTGTGTGTGTGTGTGTCCCAAGAGAACAGGGCACTGCTGATCATTCTTAGCTCATGGTCTGACAGCAAAACACATTCACAAGAAAGCAATGTGCTACTTTATCTCTTATAGTGATGCCATGTTGCTTGCTCATGTTTTATGTTTTTCAGAGTTCATTGGTTTTATTTGTTTTCAGTTACTATCTAGCACAATGGACTGCATAAGTAGAATAGCCCTAAACTCAGTGTCACCCATGTAAGATATAATTGAAAGTATGTGCACGTTAATTTTGAGTAGCTAGCCAGGTGTGGTGGCGCATGCTTGTAATCCCAGCATTTGGGAGACTGAGACTGGAGGATCCGGGTTCATGGCCAGCCTCAGCTTCCTAGTGAGGCCCTCCGCAACTTAGTGAGACCCTGTTTCAAAATAAAGAATAAAAAATAGGGCTGGGGGTGTAACTCGGAGGTAGAATGCCCCTGAGTTCAATCCCCAGTACTGAAAAAAAAAATTTTTTTTGAGTAGCTAATTCTGGACAGTGTAAAACTAAAGGCACAAGATCCTGGGGCTAGACTGCCTAGGTTCATAACTAGACTTAGTCACATGCTCGATGTAAAATACTTAACAGCCAGGTGTGAAGGTGCACTCCTGTAGTCCCAGTACTTGGGAGGCAGAGCCAGGAGGATCATAGGTTCAAGGCCAATGCACAGTAACATAGCAAGACCCAGTCTCGACATTTAAAAAAGGATTGGGAGCTGGGTGTGGTGGTGCACACTTGTAATCCCAGTACTTGGGAGGCTGAGACAGGAGGATTGCAGGTTGGTGGCCAACCTCAGCTACTTAGTGAGGCCCTCCGAAACTTAGTGAGACCATGTTTCAAAATAAAGAATAAAAATTAGGGCTGGGGGTGGGGCTTGGAGGTAGAATGCCCCTGGGTTCAATCTCCAGGTACACACACACACACACACACACACACACACACACACACACACAAAGGCTAGGGATGTAGCTTAGTGGTACAATGTCCCTGGATTCAATCCCCCAGTAACACATACACACGCACACACATACATGCACACACATACACACACAACTTAACAACTGAAAGCCTCAGTTTCTTGATCTGAAAAATTGAAAACTCTCAGCATACTTCCTAGCTCAGGGAAGTCCTTGCCATAACTGTCTATGATCATTATCATGCCGACTACACGTGCATTACTGAGGTAGGACAGTGCTCGAGGACAACAGCGGAGCGTCTTCCTTTTCTCATCAGGAGAGGCGCGTGTGTGTGCATGCTCATGTCTTCTCATGTTTGCATCAGGAGAGGGACATGTGTGCACATGCTCCTGTTTTAGCTCGAAAAAGCCCTTGCAAGCCTTAGGCTCACAAGGGTCTTGAACTCAGAGGCCCAGAGAGAATAGTTTACAGTGCTGGGGATGGAACTCAGGGGCATTCTACCTCTGAGCTATACCCGCTTTTCACTAGGTTGCTGAGAGTCTTGTTATGTTGCTGAGGCTATCCTTGAACCTGTGATCCTCCTGTCTTAGCCTCCCAAGTACTAGGATTACAGGCAGGTGCCACTGTAGCGTTCCACGCAACCGATGTTGTGTCCCATGCCACATGGGGTAGGGCAAAGCGGGCCAGCCGCTTCGCCTGTCGGGGCCGAGCGAGAGGGAGAGTGTCGCGGCGGGGCCCACCACCCTGGGGAGTCGGGGAAGCCCCCCAAAAAACAGCACCGGCCGGGAGTCCAGTCAGCGGTCAGGCAGCGCCGCAGAAACTCAACTTTATTGGAACATACAATACATTATATGGGCAGGTCAGGTAGGGAGGTGAAGCTGGGGAAGGGGAGCCAATGGGAGCAGATTTCATCACCTGTAGCCGAGAGGGAGGGAGGTAGGCCTTTCCTTGACCCACCTACCGGCTTCCCTAGATCAGAGGGGTCAGATTTGACCAAGCAAGGTCAAAGCCTGCGAGAGCCAAATGCCACGTGACATGAGCGGTCCCTACATGCCACCACACCTGGCTTATTTTTTATTATGAATTAAGTCATTCATTTTGGTACTGGGGATTGAACCCAGGGGCATTTTACCTCTGATTTGTACCCCCAGCCCTATTTTATGTTTTGTTTTGAAACAGGACCTCACAAGTTGTTTGAGGGTCTCGCAAAATTGCTGAGACTGTCCTCAAATCTGTGCTTATTTTGTCTTGGCCTCCCAAGTACTGGGATTACAGGTGTGCACCCCTAGGCTCAGCTCTTCTTTTTATTTTTTACTTCTTTACTTATTTTTTGAGCACCAAGCATTTGCCCGGACCTGCACTGACAACAGCATGCTTCCGTGACTGGAGTAAGCAATCCAAACCTCGGGAAGAATGAAGCATGACAACATCAAGGTCAGGGCGGTAATTACTCAAGGTACGGATCACCGGAAGTCAAGAAAAGGAATCGGGGTCCAGTACTGAGTTAGGACAAAGCTGGCCATCCCCTGATCCTGCAGATGGCTCTTTAGAGAGGACATAAGACAGGTCCCAGCCCCAGATGCTAAGGGGCCACTGGGCACTAGGCTGTCCAAGGGCGAGGAGCGGAGGGCGGCATCTGTTTGGAAGAGGGGCAGGAGACCTGGCTTGAGCCTGTGTTTATGAGGCAGTCCCTGGTTCCTGAGACTGGGGAGGAGATTACACTCTTGTCAGGAGACTTCAATCAGAACTCTGCCCACCCACACCCACTGCTGCTCAGGCTTTCCTTAGCTGAAGAGATTGCATAAGCTAGTTGGAAAGCCAGGCCGACTCTCACAACGGTGCTTGCCATTGCTGCCCTTGACCTATGACTGAGGATGACCCCACCGGCCCTGAAGCACACCTTGGAAAAGGCCGTGCCCCCACAAAGACACATTTGGAGGGTTCTTCTGATTTGGGGTGCTGCCCCAAACATTTGCCTTACAAATAGGTAGGATTAAAAGGGGGACGCAGGGGGTTTAATGCTCTCCCCACACCCTAAAATGAAAGGGCTGCTAGTTTTGTTACTTTATGAAAGAAGATCTGCTGTTGTTTTTAAAACATTTGGAGAAAGATTTATTGGGGGGAGCCAGCCTAAGCTCTGATAGATTTCTGCCTTTTACTGAAGTACTGGCTTCAGAATCTTGGCTCAACCACTCTTGGGCTGTGAGGCCTTAGAGAAGTTCCTTGACTGTTCTGAGTCTGGGCTTCCTCACCCAGGAATGAAGATAACATTGCTAATGCTACCAGGGGCACCTGCCACCAGGCACTCTTGTGGGATGATGATGGTGGTGATAAGGATGATTAAATTAAATAGTACTTTTGAAGTGCATAGCACATTATCAGGCACAGGCCAGGTTTTTGTTGTTGTTTTGCAATACTGAAGATTGGACGCAGGGGTGCTCTACCTGGCTATACTCCCAGCCCTTTTTATTCTGTATCTAGAAACAAAGTCTCTCCAAGTTGCTGAGGCTCTTGCTAAATTGCTGAGGCTGGCCTTTAACTGCGATCTATGTGTTTCAGCCTCCCAAGTACTGGGATTACAGGCATTTCCCACCATGCTCAGCACATGCTAGGTTCTTGATAAATGGTAACCCCAATAAATTGCACAACGTGCCAGTGCCCACCTGGCAAAGTTGAACGGTCCTGAAAGGGGGAGCGAGGATTAAGAAAGAGAAAGAAAGACAGATTCAGGAGGAATGTCAATGAATACTGCAGTCTCGAGTTTATTCAGCTCAGCCCTTACATACTTTTTAGAGCATCAGAGTATACATCAAGGTTAAAGCTTTCTCACAATGGTTGCATCTGTGAAAAAAATCATCTCCAGGTCCAAGGTTCAAAGAACAAATATTCACATAGTTCTTTACTGTAACAGTCTGAATAAACATCTTGAGACAAAACAATACTCTTGCCCTTGGTCAGTAATCAGCACGTGTTATGAGAATCTGCATTTCTGCAGAAACAGACTTCTATGCACCTGTGAGTCTGCAAAAACAGACCTTGAGCACTGTCGGTCTCCAACACAGTGCTTTGGGAAAGAGTGTCCCTTGGATTCATCCCAGTGATAGAAGCATTTGAAAAGACTGACTGGTAAGATGACTATTTCCTGTAGGTGAAAACCTCTCCTTGCCCGTAGCCCCAGAGGTCCTGTGCCTTTCCCAGGGGGCCCCTCATCCTCTATTCTTGTTTTGGGTGCAGCAGTTGACCCAGGGCTGGACAGGACTGCCATCCCAGCCTTTATTGCTGCAAGAACCAACCTCTTCCCTCCCCACACTAACCCCAGGAAAGCCACTTGCATCATAAAACTACATGAAGCCAGGCATCATGGTGCACACTTGTAATCCCAGTGCTTGGGAGGCTGAGGCCCTCCACAACTTACTGAGACCCTGTTTCAAAATAAAGAATAAAAAATAGGGCTGGGGGTGTAGCTTGGAGTTAGAATGCCCCTGGGTTCAATCCCCAGTACAAAACAAAAACAACAACAACAAACAAAAAACTACAGGAAATCAAAGAGTCTGAAAAACATTAACACTGAACCAGTTTAGTCAGCTATCCTCCGATTGAAGGGCCGCAGGTTTTTGCTGTCACTAACAGAGCTGTTGGGAACATTCCTTGTTCGTGTCTCCAGTTTTGCACAGGCGTGAGTTTCTCTTAGTTACAGAGTGGAATTGTTGGTTTGTGAGGTATGTGAATATTCGGCCTCCTTAGACAGAGCCAGACTGTTTTCCAGAGTGATCATATCAGTGTCCACGCCTAGCAGCAGTTTGTAGGGGTTTCAGGGTCTATATTCTCTGGTAGGTTCACACAATAGTTAAAAAGAATGAACACCAGAGAGGATGAATCTTAGCAACATAATATTAAGAGAAAATAGCATACCTCAGAAGGATACACGCAGCATACTTTATGTAACTTGGAAAATAGCTGCAAAGAAGATATGTATAATACTTTAGGATTATATAAAGATAAAACTGAGCCAGGTGCATGCCTGTAATCATAGTGTTCAAGAGGCTGAGACAAAAGGATTGAAGGTTGGAGGCCAGCCTCAGGAACTTAGCAAGGCCTTCTTGCAACTTAGTGAGACCCTGTTTCGAAATAAAAAATATAAGTAGGAGCTGGGTGTGTTGGCACACACCTGTAATCCCAGTACTTGACAGGCTGAGACAGGAGGGTTGCAGGTTCAAGGGCAGCCTCAGCAAGCAGGGAGACTCTCATTAACCTAGTGAAACCCTGTTTCAAAAATAAAAATAAAATAGGGCTGGGGATGTAGTTTAGAGGTAAAATGCCCAGGTGTTCAATCCCCAGAACAACAATAAAATAAAATAGATAAATAAAACTGTATCAAAAGGAGCCCCAAGAGAGAGTTGCATACCTCTGGTCATAGCAGAATTATTCAAAAATTAGAAGCAAGCCGGGCGTGGTGGCGCACGCTTGTAATCCCAGCATTTGGGAGGCTGAGACCAGAGGATCTGGGCTCGAGGCCAGCCTCAGCTACCTAGTGAGGCACTCCGCAACTTAGTGAGACCCTGTTTCAAAATAAAGAATAAAAAATAGGGCTGGAGGTATAGCTCAGAGGTAGAATGCCCCTGAGTTCGATCCCCAGTATTGAAAAAAAAAAGAATAAAAAATAGGGCTGGGGCTGTAGCTCAGAGGTAGAACGCCCCTGAGTTCAATCCCTAGTACTAAAAAAAAAAAAAAAAAAAAAAAGTAGAAGCAACCCAAATGCCCCCTGATGGATGTATGAACAAACAAAATGTGGTATACTTATACAATGGAATATTATTCAGCCCTAAAAAGGAAAGAAATTCTTTTTAAAATTATTTTGTTAGTTCATTGCAATTATACATCATCATGAGGTTCAGTGTGATAAAAACATACATGGGCCCAACTCTTGGTGCATTTCCCTCTGCACCCCACCTTGTTCCTGCCTCTTCCCTCCCCACACGTGTTAGTGAAATTGGTAGTAATAGCTTCACACATTGTCATAGTATTATTTGAACTGTTTCCTAAGGTAGGAAATTCGGACACATGCTACAGCATGGATGGACCTTAAGAATAGTATGCTAAGTGAACTGAAAGAGTCACAAAAAGACACAAAAACACATCCTATATGATTCCCTTGTCTGAAGTAACTAGAGTGGTCAAATTTAGAGAAATGGAGAGTAGGTCAGTGGCTCCCAGAAGCTGAGGGGAGGGAAAACAGAGTTGCTCAATGGGCACAGAGCTGCCGTTTCAGTTTTGCAAGATGAAGAGTTCTAGAGACTGGTTGCACAACAACGTAGATAGACTTAACACTACTGAACTGCACACTTACAAATGATAATGATGTGTTCGCCATCTTTCTGTTACCATAACAAAATACCTGAGGATAGTAGACTTAAAAAGAGGAAAAGTTAATTTGGGCTCACAATTTTGGAGGTTTCAATCCACAGCCAAGTTGGCCCCATTGCTTTGGGGCCTGTGACTAGGCAGAATAGTGTGGTGGAAGTGTGTGGTCAAGAAACCTGCTCACCTCATGGCAGTCGGAGGTGGAAAGAGAGGAAGAGGAGGGGACAGGATCCCAATATCCCTTCGAGGGCACATCCCAATGACCTGACTTCCTTCTGCTAGGTCCCACTTTCCTTTAACGTATGGATCTAGGGAGACAGCCAAGACCCGAACTGTAGCAGATGCCAAATTTTATTTTATTTTTCATTTATTTATTTCTTGAGGGGGCAGAACTGGGGATTGAACCCAGGGGCATTCTACCTCCAAGCCACACCCCCAGCCCTATTTTTTATTCTTTATTTTTGAAACAGGTTCTCACTAAGTTGTGGAGGGCCTCACTAAGTAGCTGAGGCTGGCTGCGAACCTGCGATCCTCCTGTCTCAGCCTCCCAAGTACTGGGATTACAAGCGTGCACCACCACACCCGGCTCAAATTTTACATTTTATGTATTTTACAACAAATATAAAACAGAAATAAGGAACTCAAGGGCTGGGTGTGGGGGCGCACACCTGTAATCCAGTGCTCGGGAGACTGAGACAGGAGGATTGCAGTTTCAAGGCCAGCCTCTGCAACCTAGCAAGACTCTCAGCAACGGAGTGAGATCCTGTCTCAAAACAAAAAATAAGCCAAGTGTGGTGGCACATGCTTGTAATCCCAGTACTTGGGAGACTGAGGTAGGAGGATTGCAGGTTCAAGGACAACCTCAGCAAGTAGTGAGACTCTCAGCAACCTAGCAAGACCCTGTTTCAAAGTAAAAATAAAAAGGGCTGGGACATAGCATGGAGGTAGAATGCCCCTGGGTTCAATTCCCAGTACCACAATAAATAAATAAATAAATAAATAAATAAATAAATAAATAAATAAATAAATAAAGTTGGAGGTATAGCTCAGAGGTATAATACCCCTGGGTTCAATCCCCAGGACCAAGAGAGAAAATAAAAGGGGGTAAAGGGGACTAGGAACATGAGATTCAGGAAAGTGGCTATCTGTGACGGGGGAAAAAAACAAGGGGGAGAGGCCTGGCAAAATCTCATGGCCCCCATGTAGCTAGCTGTGAGTTATTGTCAATGTCCTAACTTTAATCTTGAGGGCTGGAGGTGTTACTCAGTGGTAGAGTAATTGCCTAGCATGCATAAGGCCCTAAATTCAATCTCTACTACTACAAAAACAAAACAAATTTTCATTGTGAATAGTGAATTCCCTCAAAAAAAAAAAAATAGAGTTTATGAAGCTGGGCATGGTAGCACACACCTGTAATCTCATTATTTGGAATGCTGAGGACAGGAGGATTGCAGGCTTGAGGCCAGATTTAGCTGCTTAGTGAGGCACTCAGCACCTTAACACGACCCAGTTTCAAAATAAAAATAAAATAGGGCTGGGAGGTAGAACACCCCTGGGTTCCATTCCCAGTACCACACCAGAAAAACAACAACAAAGAGCTTATTATACTATTAAAATAAAGACAAATATATTAAAATGATCCTTCATGTACCAATAATGAGATTCTGTCATGAACCAGATATGAGATCAATCCAGTTCTCTATTAGCAAAGGGGAAAAACATTCAATCTCAAAATTCTCTGTAGGAAATTATGAACTATTTTTAAATTTGTAATAAAGCTGAAAACATCCCTCATGATGTCTTCCTTTTTTTTTTTTTTTTTTTTTTTTTCTTTTTTTGCTGTACTGGGGATTGAACCCAGGAGCATTCTACCTCTGACCTACACCCTCAGTCTTATTTTTTATTCTTTATTTTGAAACAGGGTCTCACTAAGTTGCAGAAGGCCTCACTAAGTAGTTGAGGCTGGCCATGAACCAGGATCCTCCTGTCTCAGCCTCCCAAGTACTGGGATTATAAGTGTGCACCACCATGCCCGGCTGATGTCTTCCTTTGGTCATTTTCCTAAAGTTCTAATTTAAAGAACTCTTCCAGGGCTGGGCATGGTAGTGCATGCCTGTAATCCCAGTTTTTGGGAGGCCAAGACAGGATTGCAGGTTCCAGGCCAGTCTCAGCAGCTTAGTGAGAACCTGCTTCAAAATAAGAAATAAAATAGGTCTCAGGGTGTAGCTCAGAGGTAGAATGCCCCTGGATTCAATCCCAAGTAACACACACACACACACACACACACACACACACACACACACACACACACACACACACACACCCTTCCAGGGACATGGGGGTATAGCTCAGTGGTAGATCCCATGCTCAACATGTGTGAGGCTTTGGGTTCAATCCCCAGCACTACTGCAGAAGACATTTGATCCAGGAAGACCCCATCTGGCAGTTTCTGTTGGATTTCTGGCACAAAGAAAAGTTTTCCCTTGATAGTAAGCTCTATTTTAGCCGGGTATGGTGGTGCATGCTTGTAATTCCAGTACTTGGGAGGCTGACACAGGAGGATCGCAGGTTTGCAGCCAGCAGGTTTGCATCCAGTGAGTCCCTGTTTCATAATAAAGAATAAAAAATAGGGCAGGTGTAGCTTGGAGGTAGAATATCCCTGAGTTCAATCCCCAGTACAGGGAAAAGAAAAAAAAAATCTCCATTTTTTTTTTTTTTTTTTTTTGTGGTCCTGGGGATTGAACCCAGGGGCATTCTACCTTCCAGCTACACCTCCAGCCCTATTTTTTATTCTTTATTTTGAAACAGAGTCTCACTAAGTTGCGGAGGGCCTCACTAGATAGCTGAGGCTGGCCACGAACCCGAATCCTCTGGTCTCAGCCTCCCAAATGCTGGGATTACAAGCATGCGCCACCACACCCGTCAAAATCTCCATTTTTAGCAGTTCAACAGGATTCTAATTTATTAACTAATCCAAGTAAGAATTTGGTGCCAGTTAGCTGCTCAACATTTCTGACTTTTCAATAATATTGTTCCATAATAAATTCGATAATCTACTTATTCTGACTCAAATTCATTATGGGATGCTTATTCAACAAGGCGTTGTCGAGGTCTATTTATATCACAGGGTCACGTTTACCAAAAGTAAATGTGGGGATCATTTGGTCCAGAGACGTCAAATACATAGCCGCCAAGCCACGTCATGGCTAATCAATCATGGCATACTTTCCCAGTAAGTCAGAGCACTTGATCAGAGATGAAACCTACTTGGCATCCCTTGATCGAGTCCAACCCTCAGCTTGTATAGAGGGGGAAACAGAGTACAGAGACGACTTACCCGGGCTCACAGGACAAGATCCACAGCTCGGCTCACCTTGATGCCTTCCGAGGCCTGGTCCAGCATCTTGCCCCTCCCCTGGAGTTGTCCCTTTCTCTGGAGTTCTAACAGAGACCAGACAAGTCACTCTTGTCATTACAGGAATCCCCGCCCTGCTGCTGGGTGAGCTGAATCCAACTCCCACCAGGAACACTTTTCTTTTCTTTTTTTTTTTTTTTTTTATGGTACTAGGGGCATTCTACCTCCGAGCTAGACCCCCAGCCCTATTTTTATTCTTTATTTTGAAACAGGGTCTCACTAAGTTACGGAGTGCCTCACTAGGTAGCTGAGGCTGGCCGTGAACCCGGATCCTCCGGTCTCAGCCTCCCGAATGCTGGGATTACAAGCATGCGCCACCATGCCTGGCTCCACAGACATTTTTCTTCCCAGGCCTGGTGGCCCTTTCCTTCACTCTGTCCTTCCAGCTGTGAGCGCTGCTGCTGCTGCTGCTGCTGGCGGTGAGGCCTTCCATGGAATGAAATCGTCCTCTCCATCTTCCATGAAGTTCCTCTGGCACCTCCTCCAACCCAGAACTTTACTACCACCAGATCTGTGGCTGATGCATCCCATCCTGTGGCTGGTCACCAGGGAGCAACGTCTGCCTTCTCCCCGCCCCCCCCCCCAGGTTGCTGGGTCAACATGGAACAGGTTCCACTTCATTGAAGAGATGACTCCCACCGTTACCCCCTCCCCACCACCATACACAAATGATCTGAGTGTTATCCCTCCAAGCAAACCTACAAACTTCAAGTTGTCAGACAAACAAAATGGAGATGAACAGGCAGGGAATGGGTAACCTGGCTGTCCTATGCAAAATGGCTGTGGAAACAGAATTAAAGAAAATCCAGAGTCAGGCACTACAGGCCCGGCGAGACCCTGTTTCAAAATAAAAAAATAACAATAATAAAAAGGGCTAGGAGCCGGGCATGGTGGCGCACGCTTTAATCACAACATTTGGGAGGCTGAGACCAGAGGATCCGGGTTCACGGCCAGCCTCAGCTACCTAGTGAGGCACTCTGCAACTTAGTGAGACCCTGTTTCAAAATAAAGAATAAAATGTTTTTTATTCTTTAATAAAAAGAATGTTGGGGGTATAGCTCAGAGGTAGAATGCCCCTAAGTTCAATCCCCAGTATCATAAGAAAAATAAGAGAGAAAGAGAATCTGGGGCCTTCTGAAATTGGTTTTAATTAAGATGCTTTTTCCAGAACTGGAGAAAGGCAGGCAGCAGCTGAGGATCTTTAGTGCCCCAAAATAGCAGACAGAGCTTGTACCTCTGACAGGAGGGGAGGTTGGGGCAGGCAGGGCATGTCTTCTTCCTGGAATCCTGTGAGGATATGTTACAACCTCTGCCGTGTCTCCTAGATTTAAACTAAAGATTAGGAGGCTTTGCCAGCCCCTCTTCCAACTGAGAAGTGCATGCTTCATGTCAAAGCCACAGGAAAGGCTTTGGAGATAACTGGTCTAACCTCTTTGTTTGGACACTGGAGTGGAACACAGGTCAGACTGGCCACAGGTCACGCTTGGGAGTCAAAGCTTAACCCAGAGCCGGCAGCGTCTGCCTTCGACCCAGAGTTCTTCCTCAGCGCCTGGATCTTAACCAGGGGGCCTTGCTCGGGTGCCCTGGGCGAGGTGCACACCAGGAGCACCCAGAAACATGCGATTTGAAGGCTGGAGGCTGAGACAGGAAGATCACAGGTTCGAAGCCAGCCTTGGCAACTTAGCAAAGCTCTCAGCAACCTAGAGACCTTGTTTCCAAAATAACAAATAAAATCGGCCTGGGGGTTCAATCCCCAGTATCACAAACAAACAAACAAATAAAGTGAGAGACCTCACTATCTGAGAATGAGAAGCACAGACAGAGGACTAGCACTCACACCAACTCTTGCTGGCCAGTGCTTCTGCCTCGCACATGTTTTCTTCTTCAACCCTCTCCACAAAATCCATGAGGTGGGGATGATTATACCCACGTCATGGCTCATGTGGAGACTCAGAAGCAGTAGTCACCAGTCTAAGGTGGTGCTGTCTAACCTCAGGACCGCCCTCGGTGCTGGGCTCCTCCTCTCTGACACATGCGGGACCATCCCCAGGACACAAGGTCAAGACACCCACATGGATTTCTAAGGACCTCAGAGGCAGAGAAAAGTAGATTATTTATTTATTTATTTATTTATTTATTTATTTATTTATTTATTTATTTATTTATTTATTTATTTATTTATTGGTACTAGGGATTGAACTCAGGGGCATTCTACCTCCGAGCTACACCCGTAGCCCAATTTTCTTTTCTTTTTTTTTTTTTTTTTTGGAGGGGGGGTACCAGGGATTGAACTCAGAGACATTCTACCTCCGAGCTACACCCTCAGCCCTATTTTTTATTCTTTATTTTGAAACCGGGTCTCACTAAGTTGCAGAGGGCCTCACTAAGTAGCTGAGGCTGGCCACAAACCCGGATCCTCCGGTCTCAGCCTCCCAAATGCTGGGATTACAAGTGTGTGCCAGCACGCCCGGCTAGAGAGAAGTATATTTTATTTTGACCCTTCAGGAAAGTCCTAGGTAAGCAAATGAGATTAAGAGTAAGTGTGGGAGACCCTTTTTTTTTTCTTTTTTGCCGGAAGGGAGTATTTAATCCTTTTAGGAGAATAAATATTCTCAAGCCACTTAACAGTGGCTATTTTTAAAAATTATTTATTTATTTGGCACTGGGCACTGAGCACCCCCCTTTTTTTAGACAGGGCCTTGCTAAGTTGCTGAAGCCAGCCTCGAACCTGAAATCCTCCTGTCTAGCCTCCAAGTAACTGCGATTACAGGCAAACCCCACGGTGCCCTACTGGGAGTAGCAATTTTTATAGAATTATCCTAGAATATGGTATTATTTCTAGCTCATGGGCCTACATCTTCCAGAAAATGAAACTGTACTTAATGCTTAAAATGAAATACTTGATATATTGTTTTATTTTGTTTCCAGCTAAAGCATACTGTTATACCTAATTACAAATTCAAGGAATATAGGAAGTTGGGGGGTACTGCAAGTGCTGTAGGCAGGAAGCCCCTGTGGCTCCAAGCTGAGGGCTTCTGGCAGCTTCTGCATTTGCTGTTTTGCCATGGGAATGTTGCTTAATACACTCAACTGTTGCCTTATTTGTGGATATTTATACTGTTTTTAGTTCTTAGGTATTTTCGCCCACACTGTAACAAATATCTCCTAGTCAGGTCATCTCTGAAATGCAACTTTATTTCCTTAGAATCGGTAGGTTTGGCTGTACTGCCAGGGTGATCTCTGCAAGTTGCAGCCACTTCCATTTACACAGCAGTGTGTGAGTCTTTTTCCCAGACCCTCATGGACATTGGGTTTGCGTCTTCTTTTGAAGTTACTGGTAAAACTGAATACAGTTTTATACATTTATAGGAATTTCTTCTTTTCTGAATTGCCAACTCATTTCCTGGACTCATTTTTCTATTACTATGCTTGTCTTTTTTTTTTTTTTTTGAGTGAGTGAGTGAGCTCTCTGGTGCCCCCTCTTACAAGGACACTAATCCTCTTGGATCAATGCCCTACCCTTATGACCTCATTTACCATTGTCGTTTTTTCTTTCTTTCCTTTTTTTTTGTACCTGTGTGTGGTTCTGGGGATTGAAGCCAGATGCATTCTAAGACTGATTTACATACCCGGACCATTTATTTATTTATTTATTTATTTATTTATTTATTTTGTGTGGTACTAGAAATTGAACCCAGGGACATTCTACCTCTAAGCTACACCCCTAGCCTATTTTTTGTTTGTTTGTTTGTTTAGTGAAACAGGGTCTCTCTAGGTTGCTGAGGGTCTTGATATATGTCACTGAAAAAGTATCAGGAGATATGACAGCATACTGTGGGGATTCCAGTGTCAGCCAGATTGGGAGCCAGGGGCCCATCGGCTCCTCTCTTGGCCCTGCGGGCTGCAGTGGTCTGAAAAAGGCCTCCCACGGGCATGTCGGAGCCAAACTGCTCAAGATCCCAGCCTGATCTGACTTTGGGGGCAATTAAGGTCTTCAGAGGCCACAGATGCTGCAAAAATAACTATGTCCCCCCTTTCTTTTAAGTACCTTAAAATAAAAGCAAGAGTAAATCACAAAATAAAATTCCTTTTTTAAAATTACACAAAACTTACATGACAGCTAAAATTAAAAGTTTATTTCTAATGGGTGTGGTGATGCACATCTATAATTCCAGTACTTGAGAGGCTGAGACAGGAGGATTGCAGGTTCAAGGACAGCCTCAACAAGTAGTGAGATTCTCATCAACCTAGCAAGACCCTGTTTCCAAGTAAAAAGTAGGACTGGGGGTGTAGCTCAGAGGTAGAATGCCCCTGGGTTCAATCCCCAAGTACCACAAATTTAATTAATTAGTTAATTAATTAAAATAAAATAAAAATTGGGCAGGGCTTTTAGCTCAGAGGTAGAATGCCTCTGGGACCAATCCCCAGTAAAACACATACACACAAGCCAGGTGTGGTGGCGCACGCTTATAATCCCAGTACTTGGAAGGCTGAGACTGGAGGATCTGGGTTCGAGGCCAGCCTCAGCTACCAAGTGAGGCACTCCGCAACTTAGTGAGACCCTGTTTCAAAATAAAGGATAAAAAATAGGACTGGAGGTATAGGTCAGAGGTAGAATGCCCCTGAGTTCAATCCCCAGTACCGCTAAGTGGCTGAGGCTAGTCTCAAACACGCAATCCTCCTGTCTCAGCCTCCCAAGTACTGGGATTACAGGCATGTGCCACCATGTCCGGCTATGACCTCTTTGAGTGCAGAAAGAGTGAGCTCTCCGGCGTCCCTTCTTATAAGGACACTAAACTTATTGGATCAATAACCTCATTTACCTGTTTCTTTTCTGTGTGTGTATGGTGCTGGGGATTGAATCCAGAGACATTCTATCACTGAGTGACATCCCCAACTCCCCCCATTTATGTGTGTATGTATTTTTGAGTGTGTGGTACTGGAAATTGAACCCAGGGGCATTCTACCTCTAAGCCACACCCCCAGCCCTATTTTTTTTTAAATTTTGAAACAGGGTCTCACTAAGTTGCTGAGGTTGATCTTGAACCTGCAATTCTCCTGTCTCAGTCTCTCCAGCACTGTCATGCCTGCCTCACTTACCTCTAATTGCTTCCTAAGAGGCCACATCTCTTCAACTTATGAACTTGGTGGGGGAAGGGCGGGGGAGGGAAAGCAAACTGTCAGTCCACAACAGGAGGAAAATACTCTTTGCCCAAAGAAAGGGGTGTAATGGCCAGAAAAAAAGAGGGCAGACAAGCCTACAGATGTACTTTCCCATTTCCCCAGTACACATGAAAGTACTTGTCATGGTCCTGCCTCTTCCCCAAGACTAATCCCCAGCCCATGATTATTCATCTCCCGCCGACCCAGCTCCCTGAGGCTGTTGCCTTCCTGTAGGGTTGGGCTCATTGAGTGCAAGTGTAGCAAGGGAACAGGGTCTCCTGAACCATGTGTGTCTTGAGCCTCATTCATAAAACTGGGCAGGAACCAAGTGGGCCTTACCCCCGTCTCTTGCCCCCACAGCAGAGCCTAGCCCTGGGACATGAGTTGGCCCGCTCTCTCCTCCATGCACTTACAAGGTTGCTAGTCCCTGGGTATCTCTGTCCTTGGGGGAAAAAAGAGATGTGATGTCGGGCATGATGGCACACACCTATACTCCCAGTATGTGGGAGGCTGAGACAGGAGGATCACAGGTTCATGGCCAGCCTCAGCAACTTAGTGAGGCACTCAGCAACTTAGCAAGACCCTATTTCAAAACAAAACAAAGCAAAAAGGGCTGGGGGAAGCTGGGTATGGTGGCACATGCCTCTAATCCCAGTACTTGGGAGGCTGAGACAGGAGGATCACAGATTCGAGGACAGCCTCAGAAAGTAGTGAGACTGTCATCAACCTAGTGAGACCCTATTTAGAATAAAAATAAAATAGGGTTGAGGGTGTATCTTGAAAGTAGGATGCCCCTGGGTTCAATCCCCGGTACAGAAAGAAAGAAGTCAGGACTCAGCATGATACAGGCTTCTCTACAGCAATATTGTGAGCTAAAAAAAAAAATGCAGCAATACTTTTCAATGTGAGGATAAATGACATTTAAATTAGGTAATTATATCCAGCCAACCTATTAATCAAGAGTGGGAGTGGCACTATGACATTTTCAAATATTTGAGAACTCAGATAGTTTGGGCCCCATGATGTTTTTCTTAGGAAAGCCACTGGAAGATGTATTTTTTCTTTTTCTTTTTTTTTTTTTTTTGGCAGTACCCAGGAGCATTCTACCCCCCAGCCCTATTTTTGTATTCTTTATTCTGAAACGAGGTCTCATTAAGTTGCAGAAGGCCTCAATAAGTAGCTGAGGCTGGCCTCGAACCCCGATCCTCCTGTCTCAGCCTCCTTAGTACTGAGATTACAAGTGTGGGCCACCAAGCCCAGATGTGGAAGATGCATTTCAACAAAACGGAAGAATAAGCCAAAGAAAAGGCTGATATGAGGCCCAAGGAACAGGAAACTCACACAGAAGAAGCATGCAAGAAATTTGTATGGTCCAAAGAAATGCCCAGGATGCCAGCCAGGCTTCTGCTCCCAACTGGACAGGCTGTGAGGGAGCAGAGGGATGGAGGATGAAGGAGGGAGGCTATCAGGGAAATAATGGGGTGATAGATTATTAGATGGAATCTTAGTATTTACATAATTATTGCTAGACATTTGATAGATCTGTTGGAGCATTTGAAAATAAGATGGTACTAAGTACAAAGAATGTTAAGAAAATGGAAAATACCTGAGGCAACTATTAACTCTGGGTGGGGGTGGGGGTATAATTAAAGAAAGGAAACAGCCAGGTGTGGTGGCGCACGCTTGTAATCCCAGCATTTGGGGAGGCTGAGACCGGAGGATCGGGGTTCGCGGCCAGCCTCAGCTACCTAGTGAGGCCCTCCGCAACTTAGTGAGACTCGGTTTCAAAATAAAGGATTAAAAAAAAATAGGGCTGGGGTATAGCTCAGAGGTAGAATGCCCCTGAGTTCAATCCCCAGTACTGCAAAAAAAAAAAAAAAAAAAAAAAAAAAAAAAAAAAAAAATTTGGTACAGTGCTTATGTTATGAGGGAACAATATAGAAAACCTCAAGAATATAAATGCTATTGATTTCACAAGACTGTGATCCAACCAAACTGGTAGGATAGAAGCAAGAAAATTGGCAAGACCATACAGGGAGGTAAGTCCTTTACTATGATATAACAGCAGGTCAAGCCGGGCGTGGTGGCGCACGCTTGTAATCCCAGCATTCGGGAGGCTGAGACCGGAGGATCCGGGTTCGCAGCCAGCCTCAGCTACCTAAGTGAGGCACTCCGCAACTTAGTGAGACCCGGTTTCAAAATAAGGAATAAAAAATAGGGCCGGGGGTATAGCTCGGAGGTAGAATGCCCCGGAGTTCAACCCCCAGTA
>PVLC010003908.1:0-91144 GCA_004027655.1 Graphiurus murinus | reverse complement strand
GTAGTAGAGGATGTACTCCATCAAAAAGAGGAAGTAAAACAAAGTAGAGGGCAGCATAAGATTCAGGAGAAAGGAGTTTCAACAGCAGTGAAAGAAGCAAAGGAAATGTATAGGATGATGGCTGTCTTCCAATGAGAGCTCCAGAGTAGGCCTACAGAAAGGAAACCCAGTATTAGAGGAAGAGGCTGGGGGAAACTAGGAAAATATACAATCTGGTCAATTTTCTGATGTGTTGAGCTCTGGGGAAAATTGTATTGACAAACATTTTAAAGAAATTTTAAGGTTATCTGTAGACTTTTTCAGATGGAGCAGAGAGGCTGCAGGTATCTCAAAAACAAGTAACAAAAGAATCCACAAAGCAATTATAAAGACAACACACTTGTTTAAGAAAGAAAATGTAACCACACAGTGATACTTGGCTGAAAAGAATAATTTTTACAGCATCAAAGTAATAAAAACCCTCTGAGTGGATTATTTTGTGTGGTACTAGAAATGAAAACCAGGGGTGTTCTATTTCTGAATGAAGCCACATTAGAATACTCTGACAGAAAACTTAACTACATATTCTATTCAGAAGTAGAGATCAATCCCTCCAGCCCAGGGGCCCCAGTCATTCTCAAGGGACAGTTATTGTCACAATGTGTTTTTCAATAAATGTGCTCAAATGACATTCCTGATTTGAAAAGTAATTCACTCAAATTTTTAATGGTTTAGTAGATACAGAAAATCACCTGCTATTGAGAATATAAAAGATTACCTGTCATGAAATATATCAAATTTTCATAAGAAAATCCAATTGTATTTCCTAAGAAAATCACACACACACACACACACACACACACACACACACACACACACACACACCACTACTGAGCTAAATCCCTCAGCCTTTTTTAAATTTTTATTTTATTTTGAAACACTGTCTCCCTTATTTGCTCAGGGTTTGGCTAAGTTGCTGAGGCTGGTCTTGAACTTGCAATCCTCCTGTCTCAGCCTCCCAAGTATTTGGATGACAGGTGTGCACCAGTACACCAGGCAAGAGATTCTTAAATTCCAATTTCAATTTTTATAAAACAAATGTCCTTCATGTCCAGAATAAAATGGTCACATGTTAATACAATAGTGATGGAACACTGCTTGGCTGCCATAGAAGTCTGAGAAAAACCTAAAAATGTCTTTCTATATGTAATATTTGTTTGTTTTGTCTTTACTGCCAGTGAAGAGAAGGAACAAATATACAACTCTGGTTGGCTGGCAATTTCCTATAACTTTCAAAATTGCTCTGACAGGTAGAAAAAGGAACTCACAGAACAAAGTAACAGAAAGTAAGGAGGAAGGTAGCATTTCTTTGAGGAATATGGTCTATCTGACAAAATAAAGGCATGAAAAAATTATGTATAAATACAAGCTCAGTAGATGTGTACTTCTGGCAAAAGAAAATAGGCTCTCTGACTTTTTATTTTCTGTTCCTGAATCATGACAGAACAACTGACTGATTATCTCTAACTGAAATTGATTAGGAATATTTTCCTTAAGAAGCATATTTTGAATTATAATAGCTATACATATTTGTGGAGTATACTGTACTAATTCAATACATGTACACCATGTGCAATGATGAAATCTGAGAACTGGTGTGGTGGCGCATGCCTGTAATCTCAGTGCTTGGGAGGCTGAGGCAGGAGGATTGCAAGTTTGAGAAAAGCCTCAGCAATTTAGCGAGATCCTCAGAAACTTAGCAAGTCACTGTTTCCAAATAAAAAAATAAAATAGAACTGTGGGTGTAGCTCAGTGATGGAATGACCCTAGGCTCAATTCCCAGCATCACACACACACACACACACACACACACACACACACACACACACACACACATATGCATGCATGCACATACACCTGAATAATTAACACTGTTCATTTCTTTGAACATGTATCAGTTCTTTGTACTGGCCTATGAACTCTTCTAAGAATATTTATTAAAGAGAGACTTCACATATTCAACCAATAGGATATATCTCTTGGAAAATAATACAATCGGAATTCCTAAGGGATCAGCTATAGGTTTTGCTTGTCTTTGAAGAAGCAGAAGCATTATAGAAGCAGTACTGCCTTTCCCCCAATGCAGAGGAAGTTTGAATCATTACCTTTATTTGTAATTTGAATTGCACTTGTAATTGGATATAGTCAGAAATTTTTTAGATAGTCAAAAAACATTTGGAGTTCAATTTAGTGATTGACTTTGATATATTTGTGAAAGTACATCATGTGCATTATTACAATGCGTCAATTAATAAATAAAAAAATAAAATAAAACATTTGGAGTTCTCATATGTCTTCTTATGTGACAAATAACATGATTATTTCCCAGATGGTGAATTTGGGACATTAATGAGTTGCCCAATCATTGGTTATCTAGACAGTAAGTGTGACCTAAAGTCTAAAATTCAGCTAGGACTTGAAACTCATTACTCCATAGTCCCTGGACCAGCAGCATCTGCATGCACTGGGATCTGAGAGAAATATAGATATCCAAGCCACATCCAGGCCTATCTAATCAGAATCTGCATTTTAATATGATCCCCAGGTAATAATTATGTTCATTAATGTTTGAGAAGTTCTACTCTGGACAGTCCAAGCATATAATTTAAGCATATATTTTATAGAATCATTTTAGGTAAACACCAGAAATACTTTTTGAAAATGCTCTCTTTAAAGCTTCTTGGAAAAATATGAAAAGAAAACCCTTAAAATGAAGCTTGGATATTCCAGGAATAGCATATGATGTACAAAAAGTGACAACAGGAAACCAAAAAAGAACTAGAATAACAATGAGAATGCGAAACATTCTTGGTAGATGTTCTTCTGAGGAAGAATATTTCTAGCTAGAAAGGTAACATGAGAGCTCATAAATCTCTCTGAAAAGAAATGAGAAAGACCATACTTCTAGTCGGGCATAGTGGTGTACACCTGTAATCACAGTGCTTGGGAGGCTGAGACAGAAGGATCACAAGTTTGAGGCCAACCTGTGGTAACTTGGCAAGACTCTGTTTCAAATAGAAAATAAAAAGGGCTGGGGATATATCTCAGAGGTTAGAATGTCCCTGGGTTCAATATCCAGTACCAAAGGAGAAAAAGAAGAAAGACCATACTGTAACTTTAAAGCAGAACTGCTCTGTGACTGGTCACTGCACCCAAGGTACATATTGCCCATCATTTTTTCACTGTAACATGTTTCAGTTCTGTCATAAAAACATATAAAATGTGCTAGCACACCTGTTTTAACAATCAGCAAGTAGCTAAAACTCTAAGACAGCCCTCCCTACTTTTTTTTTTTTTTTTTTTTGGTACTGGGGATTGAACTCAGGGGCATTCTACCTCCGAGCTACACCCCCAGCCCTATTTTTTATTCTTTATTTTGAAACTGGGTCTCGCTAAGTTGTGGAGTGCCTCACTAGGTAGCTGAGGCTGGCCTCGAACCTGGATCCTCCTGTCTCAGCCTCCCGAATGCTGGGATTACAAGTGTGCACCACCACGCCCAGCTAAGACAGCCCGTTAAACCAAAAGGCATGAATGCATTTTATTTTGAAAGTCTCTTTGTCTTTCTTTTCTTCTTTCTTTTTTTAAAAGTGGCCTGGTGGTTGTTGATTGGAGCCCACTGGGCACAGGAAACTTTGTCAAGCCTTGTCAATAGTCCCCAAATGCCAACACCATTGCTTGAAACTTTTGTTTTTTTAAAAAAATGATGCAGAGTTCAATGCACAAGAATAAAGAATATGAATAAACAACAGGCAATTAGCGCTGTAAATGAAAAACAATGTTATATAATTAAAAGACAATTGTACAAACCTGGAAAGATATAATAAAAATAAAGCCAGTTGCTGAATTGCAAAGAAAGTGATTTTAGTTATATTGGTGGGGCTATTTTACTCCTGTGGCCTGTCCCCTGCACACACACCCTGGGGCAACATTAATATTGTAACAGAAAATATATCAAAAAGGTAGAAGCTTAGAAGCTTAAAGCTCATAATCCCCATGGTGGCAGCCAAAAACATAATTAAGGAAAAACACTCATTTAAGTTTCTCTTCCCTTTAAACCCTAATCTCATTTTTTCAAAACCCTGGGGAGAAACTACAATTTGGGGTCAAATTTTGAACAATGTTTGATTATTGCTAACCAGACCCCATGACCCTTTTCAGATTGAAATCATGTACCAACAGATTTCAGCAGTAGGAATTTTTAAAAGGTGTTTTGCCCTCCCAAACCAGAACATAATCCTTGCACACAAGGACATCATGAACACTAGGTTATTGCCTCTAGACTTTGCTTTTGGAAACCTACTGAGTTTCCATGGGCAGGATATGAAATACCCAGCTGTCAAGAAAATCCTTTCCTTCAAAAGCTCAGCTCAATTTGAACAAACATGACATATATAGGGCTATTGCCCTTCCCTATCTCCATTAAACAAGAGCACTCATAGAAAAATTCCCACCTTTCCCATTTTAGGACCTATTCTGCTTTTTAATAGGTGCAAGCAGGAGCAAAGAAAAACAAAACAAAACAAAAAAACAACACCTGTCACAGTAGTTGCTCGTTTTTGGCAATTAATCACCTTCATCAATAATAGATCAAACTGAAAAGCAAGAGTGCTACTTTAGAGTAAAATTGGCTTAACTTTTTTCCACTTTTATAAAAATGCAGTTCCACATTTCTTTCTCACTTATGTATATATTTAATTTCTTACAAAAATGCAAGACCCTTTTCAAGCTCACTTTGGATTTCTGGGGCTCTTCTATCACTCTTTATAATCTTGCTCATATAATTCCTAAAGTTATTATTTATCAAGTTCATACTATGCACCAGACACTGGGCTAAGATATTTTATCTACATTATATCCTGTAATTCTCTGTGTATGTGTGTGTGTGTGTGTGTGTGTGTGTGTGTGTGTGTGTGTATGTGTGTGTGTGTTATACTGGGGATTGAACCCAGGGGGTATTTTGCCTCTAAGCTGCACCCTCCAGCCCTATTCTATTTTTTAATTTTATTTTACTTTATTTCTTTATTTTGAAACAGTGTCTCTGAGAATCTTGCTAAGTTGTTCAGGCTGGCCTCGAAACTGTGATCCTCCTGTCTCAGTCCCCCAAATACTGTGATTATAGGCATATGCCACCATGCTCGGCTTTCTGAAAATTCTTAAAAGAGCCCTAAATAATAGAATGATTTCTACATTTTTTCATTCTTATTTGGTATTCCTTTCTCAGATGAATATGCTGGACTAAAGGAAATGAACAGACTAAGGGGAGAAGGCTCCCTATTCTGGCCTTATATCCCACATGTCAAAGCCTGCAGTGAATCCAGAGAATCCTACACGATGTCTCTAGAAGATGGTCAACAAATATTTTTGGAACCAAACTGACTTTTAGAGTGTGGCCTTTTTTGGCCATATAATGAGCTGTGAGTCCTTTCAGGGAACTGTACCAGAAAAGAAGCAGGGGTTGGTGGTCACATGTTTTCTTTTCTTTGCAAAAGAAGCAAGACCAGAACCATGATTACTTATAAATTCCATGATTAATCCTTTTAAATTACAGTGCTGGAAAAGAAAGGTTTTCCAAACACACCCTGATCTCAAGGACTCAAAAGCCTTGGACCTTAATCTCATAAGTGTTTACAGAAATGAAGTTCTGATGAGTGGCCCACATGTATGGTGAGAGAACAGAAATAGGGAAGAATCTACAGAGAATGTGCAAAGCAAGAAGTGGAATCCCTTTGATACACTGTTTACATTCCATTGGTCTCTTTATGCAATGGACTAGGGATCCAGCCTTTTTTATGACTAGGAAAGGAAAAAAAAGCCTTTACCTCATCACAAAAATTTTTACTTATTTAAAAAACTCAAGGGTTAGCATGGGAACCCTTTCTCTCATATTGCCTAACCTACCAGACAATATTTAATTAGAGCATATGTTCAATGATACAGCCTATGACTTTGTTTGCTCACTGATGTAACAAAACAGTTAAACAGAAGGAACATGTTTACAATAAGGTTTTTATACATGAAGGTCACTTTTGAGGTGAAACAAAACAACTAAATCAGCTTTGGTGATACATTCACCTTAGGACAGTATTTTTTTTTAAAGTCAGATCTCCATTCCCCATTTCTCATCCTATTGGGGCCCTGTGCTGGACCCTCAACCGTGAGGCCCCAATAAAGACGATAACTGAAAGTTGCTGGCTCAAACTTCTCTTTATTATACCTCTCTCTCTCTCTCTGGGATCAAGGACGATACCCAAGCAGTAATAATAACCATTCTCTTAACCCTGACAGTAACCGTCTCTCTAACCGCAATTGCTTCTCTCACCCCACTCTTGTTCTCTGTAACCGTTCCTCACAGTAGTACCTCTCCAACAGACCCCCAACAACCTCTCTCTCCAGCAACCAACCATCCACCAGCAACTAACCAACCTTTCCTCCCAAAACCTCTCTCTCCCGCAGGAGGTAGAGGCTCTTAAAGCCGCGCAGGGCTTGAGTCACGAGGTGCCCGCATACACCTCTCACCTGGGCAGGCCAGGAGCCAGGCGTGTTGGCGCATGCGCTCTAGCGTGGGGCAGCCATAGGATGTTACCACCTGCAGCCACTCCTGGCACTCTGCCAGGCGCCATCTAGAGGCGGGGTCTCTCTGGCTGGGCTAAGACCCCAACATCATCCTGTTCATATTTAGGTAGAAGTTTCAAACCTGGTACACCTGTTGCTTACTGCCACTGCCACCCAGAACATTGTTATTGTTGTTGTTGTTATTATTATTATTATTATTATTATTATTATTATTATTATCTTTGCCCTATTGGGAATTGAATCCAGAGGCATTCTACCTCTAAGCTATATCCCCTTTTATTTTTAAAAAAGAGTCTTGCTAGAGTGCTGAGACCCTCACTACATTGCTGAGACTGTCCTAAAACTTGCAAACCTCCTATCTCAGCCTCTCAAGTACTGGGATTATAGGTACGCACCATCACGCCTGGCTCAGATGTTTTCTTATTATGGCTTTCTTGTAGACACTCAATGAAATTATACCCAGGCCTCAATAATAAGTATTGCTATTGTGTTGATTGAGTTTCCATTACTGCAATAAATGCCTGAGATAATCAACTTAAGAAGAAAAAGCTTCTGTTGTATTTCAGAGGTTATGGTCCATGGCCTGTTGGCCCAAATGCTTTTGGGATGGTGGACAGGTAGTACAATATGGCAGGGAATTTATGGTGAAATAAAGCTGCTTGTTTCATGGGGGCTGGGAAGCAAACGAAAGACAAAGAGGCCAGGGTACCACAATTCCCTTTGAGGGACCGTCCCACACCCCAGTGACCTAAAACTTTCCCACTTCCTGAAGGCTCCACCACCACCACCCAACAGCGGCCAAGTTGAGGACTAAGTCATTAACACATGGGTCTTTGTGGGACATTCCAGATCCAAACTATAGTAGCTATATTTTTGTAGGTGCTGAAAATCACTGCTTTTCTGTGCTCAATCACTCTGCGATTATTTGACAAAGAAAAATCGGTGACCTGTGTTGACCGTTAAAGTAAAAGATAAATTTAAAAATATACGAACTTCCTCACTCAACAAAAAGGTACCCAGAGATCTGCGTGAGTGACAGAGCTAGAAGTTGCCGTGAAGACTGTGTGACAAATGGAAGAAGAGGCTACTGCCCTCCTGAAGGTCACGCCGAACAAGCAATTACACGTGCGGATTGACAAATAACCATCACGGAGCAAGCATGCGGGGTTTCAGAAGGTCAGACGTGAGGCTGAAGATGGGAGTGGGTGGTTAGGAAAAGCTTTCTTGGGAGAGAGAAGTCTGATCTGGAATATAAACAGCTAGTGTGCCTTAGGCAGCACAGCATGTGTTACAGGAGGGCAGATGTGGGTGGGGAGGGGGCAGGGATGAAAGGTCAGCGAAACATGTGTGAGCAGTGGAGGAGTGGAGTAAGACATCATAGGTGCCCTTGGGGTTGGCACAGAGCGCATAAGGCTAGGAGGTGCTGAGAGATCAAGTAGGTAAGGGAAATGTGTGCGTGGTGGGGAAGAGGGCTTGTCCCAAGGCCTTGAAGAAACCATGAAATGATGAGCTTCGCACCTAGGAAGGAAGACTCTCATGCCACTGCAGAAAGTAGATTAACAAGAGCAAGTTAGGAGACTGCCAGGAGGGGACCATGGAGGCTTGTAAAAAAAAAAAAAGGGCAGACTGGAGAATGGTTTTGAAACTTCTGGCTTGGGCAACTAGACAGTGAATGGGCCGTGGAATAAAAATGAAGGAACAGTTCAATGCAGGTTGTTAAACTGGAGGTGCTGGTAGAACATGTAATGTAGAGGTATCCCAGCAGACTCTTTAATATTTAGGTAGGAAGCATCATAGAAAGGTCTGGGTGGAACACTGCTGTCACAAGCAAAGAGACAGGAACAAGAAACAAAGAGGCAAAGAGATCACCCAGTGAATGTGGAAGGTAGTAAGGTCCCTGGGTCACTAACCTTTAAGAGTGGACAGAGGGAGAAGCCAGGTGTGATGGTGCATAGCTGTAATCCCAGTATTTGGGAGGCTGAGACAGGAGGATCACTAGTTTAAGATCTGTTTTATCAACTTACTGACTCTCAGCAACCTAGCAGGACACTGTTTTGAAACAAAAAAAAATAAAAAAAATGTGGTGGGGATATACCTTGGAGGTAGAATGCCCCCTGGGTTCAATCCCCAGTACCACAAACTAACTTACTAACTAACTAAATAACTAAGTAAAGGAGTGGACAGTGGAAGAAAACCCCATGAAAGAGATGGGCTAGGTGTGGATATAAGTAAATGAGTATTTGGGAGGCTAGAAGTTGAGGGATTTTTCTTCCGATGGCTTCTCCTTTCTCTGCAAAATAGGATTATGAGGAAGGAGAAGGATTGAGTGAGAAATTTAAAAACACAGGAAATATTTGGGTATAAATAATCAAGTCATACTTTTTTAAAGAAATCCAAGGAATAATGTCTCTTTTGATACACAGACCTCATGACCTGAAATATGAAGAAAGGAATCTGAGCTGTTAGAGAAATTGTGAGCCCTTCTGGGAAACTGAAATTCACGCAGAAAGGTTTTAGAAGACTCAACAAAATTAATACACCTTTCCCTTTCTAGGGAAAAGCTGACGAAGTGGTAGCTATTTTCTGCTATCTGTGAGCTAGTAATAGTAGTATTAGCACAGGAGGCAACGAGAGTTACATGATCAGGTCTGAGTTCAACAGCAGTTTTCTTCTCTGCATTTTTCAACCCTGTCACATAGAAACAGATACTGTTTACAAGGAGAAACACTGATAAGTGCTCAAATGTTTGAATCATTAACTCTGCCTAGAATAGACCTTGGGCTTCCAATTTCTGCTTTTTTCTGCACCAGGCAGAAGTTCAGAATCTTTCTCCATGGTGATAATCAGGGAATCATCATCAATAACTATGAGAGCACCAATAGGGAGGACTGTAAAATCATCATCTCTCCATCCTCTTTGGAGAGTATTTGAATTTTAAAAGGTATTATTCCAGTAGGGATTCTCAACCATTTCCATGCCACAATCCCCTTGGACAGTCTCCTGAGGCCTACGGACCTCTTCTCAGAACAAATAAAATGAAAATGCACACAATACCAAAGGAAATTAATTGCACTGCAATATAGTTAGTGACATTTTCAAAACCAAATTTATAATACAGAAACATGGGTGATTCTTAATTAATACACAAAGCAGAAAAGATCCAGCAATATTTTGAAGTGCTATTAGTGTCACATGCTGGTGAAAAAACAGTAGTTTATAGGCTAATGGGTAGGCAGACCTATAAAGAGATAAGTGGCACTCACTGGTGAGATATTAAAGTAGGATACAAACTCCTGTGAATACAGAAGAATGTCTGTTAGCTAGAAATAGCCTCTTGGAGAAGATGCTATCTGTGCTGAGCCTTGAGTTGGTGACGGTGTTATCCTAATCAATGAATTAAAAGAACATGTTTCAACAAAGTAGAGATGGTTATCTGGATCACTAAGGAAAGTGATTATGAAAAAGTGAGAGAAAACATAAAACAATGTAGACTAAGGTAAAGTGGTTAAAGCCCAACATAACAAAAACATAGGGCAACTTTTTTTTTCATTTTTAACAAGCCAGATAGCTTTTTTTTCCTTTTCCTTCACCCACCAGGGAGACAAACCAACTTTTTCATAAGTCCCATCCCCAAAGAAGCAAATGGATAAGTAATGGAGAGTTATAAGATGCCAATTAAAATAGTCTCAGACAAAAATCCTGTTTTTGAAATCAGAACTCACAATTGAGTCACATAAAAATTTATCCTGGAGGGTATGTCAAAAGCATTAAGGTGAAAAGATAGTATATGAATCTGAAAGGTGCTAATCATCAATGCTGCAAATTAGCAAGTAAGGGGACTGTGGGTAGAAAGGAGTTCTGTTAGGGGGGCCTTCCCAGTACTGGAGTGTAAGGAGAAACTGACTAGGAGGAGGACCAGGAGAGGATGCGCGTGGCAGAAAAGTCACCATCACCCCCACCCAAGACAGAGCTTTTCCTTAAGGAATTTAAGGAGGAGAGCTGTTTTTCCGTATCCATTCAATTGCCATTTGTCCAGAAAAGAAAGGAGGGAGCAAAAATGGGTAGAAAGAAGGAAGAAGGAAGGAAGAAAAAGAAATGTAGGGGAGAATGAAAGACGGAGAGGAGGGGAGAGAGGGGGGAGGGAAGAAGGAAGACAACAAGAAGATGAAGATGAAGAAGAAGAAGAAGAGGACGAGGAGGAGAGAAAGGAGGAAATGATGTAAAGGGAATAAAAGAAAGCAGGCAGGCAATTCAGATGCACTATTCTGTTTCATAAGGAAATGTTAGTATTTCCTTAATATCCTGTTCTTGACATTTCGTCATTTATCAGAAGGCAGATTCGTTCTTTCCATTTACAATTATATGTGTTGCCTAAAGGTCTTATATTTTCGTGAAGAATTCTAAATAATCAGCTAATTTCCTGAAATTCTAGTATCTGCCAGTAATTGTGAATAATGCAACTATATTATGACCTTGAAATGAGCAGAATCACTAGTAAACAGCAGCATTAGGAACATACTTCAAAGTGAAAGAATAAACGTATTCTCAGGAGATAATGGCCAACATGCCTCCAAATCCTGATCAATGGAAACAGCAAGTTTTGCTACATGAGCAATAAACTAGGAAGACTCTGGACACACGTGCATACCATTCCAGGTGTTATAATCAATGTAATGTAGGAAAAAGTTAATCTCAAATAGTTCATAATCTTTGTAATCATAATATGGAAATAGCAAGTGGGTGTTAGTTACACAATTTCAGTACTGGCAATAGCCTTAGTAATCAGTTTTATCCCCCTATTATTTCAGTCCAAACTGAAATGTTGAGGGAGGTAGAAAGCTTAATGAGGTTTTGGGGAATGAATTCTGATCTAAAAATCCTTTAATCAGATTTTTCCCAAGTATATTAATTTAGTCACATTGCTTTCTTCACACTAAGAACTAAAGAAATGAGATTTTTTTTCCAATCAGGAAAAGAGAGTGGCTGGAGGAGGTAAGTGGTGTAGGACTCAGAACTATCTCTATGGAAACAACATATACTGCCCAGCAATGTTATTTTTTTTGGTGCCATGCTAGCCACTTGCAGAGATGCTCAATAGGGCTGCACTTATCATGGAGACCCCCTTATTCTCAGGATTTATGAGTGGCCACAAAAATTCCCATGGGAGATACAGCAGTGTAATGTCAGTTCAGTATTAAAATAAAACTTGGTTAAATGTGTTATCTAGAATACCTTACGTGGTACACTGGAACCCAATGCAGCCAGAAGGCTTCCCTAGGACATTATCTCCCCACCCCTGCACCTTCTAATGCTTACAAAATAAAGTGTCCAGCAGCAGCCAGAAATTAAGACAAGTTTCTTCATGGTACCAGCTAAAGAACCAGTAGGAAGACTATCCACGCTCATCCTTCTGGAAGAGAAAAACTAACATTTAGTACTGAGGCTTTTAAAACAATCTGGAACTCATGGGTGGAGACAGAACTTTGAAGTCTGATAGACATCTGTTTGAAGAATTCAAAAGCCTCTCTACCTCTCTAGTCTCAAAATATACTTGGGGAAATGATTTCATTTCTCTGTGGTTTGGGAGAAGATATGGTGATATGTAAAGCGCTGCCATAAGGTTGGGAACATGAGTTCTCTCTTCTATTAGAGTCTCTACTTCATTAATTTTGGGCTTCCTCTTCTTGAAAATCCCAAGCTATGATGAAGGCCTTGGCCCTATGTACACACACCTCCTCAAAACCTGAGATAAGCCCGGCGTGGTGGCGCAGGCTTGCAATCCCAGTACTTGGGAGGCTGAGACCGGAGGATCCGGGTTTACAGCCAGCATTAGCTACTTAGTGTGCCCTCTGCAACTTAGTGAGACCATGCTTCAAACTAACGAATGAAAAAAGGGGTGTAGCTCGGAGGTAGAATGCCCCTGGGTTCAATCCCCAGTACCTCAGAAAAAAAAAAAAAAAAAAAAAAAAAAAAAAGCCGGGCATGGTGGCGCACACTTGTAATCCCAGCATTCGGGAGGCTGAGACAGGAGGATCCAGGTTCGCCGCCAGCCTCAGCTACCTAGTGAGGCACTCCGCAACTTAGTGAGACTCGGTTTCAAAGTAAAGAATAAAAAATAGGGCTGGGGGTGTAGCTCGGAGGTAGAATGCCCCTGGGTTCAATCCCTAGTACCTCAAAAAACAAACAAACAAACAAAAAAACCCCTGAGATAAACAGGACCTTGGGTACCAGAATTCCCTGTGTTTTCTATAAAAGAAAAATGTAAATACATATCTCAAGAATCTCCATGATGCCAAAAAGCATTCTGAGGATGACATCACAGTTAAATTGAGACTTAATTATTTTTTATGTTAACCTTAGGATCAAATAAGAAAACAAAGTGAATGAATTGAAGCTGAGAAAGAGCATCTTTTTCACTTTGTAAAAGGCTTTTAAGTGATAAAAATAAATCTTTGACTCAAAATCAAATTTCATATTGAATCAATGGTAGATCTTTTTAACTATAATCTTCAGAAAGTAGACAATGTGAAAATTGAAAACAGGTAGATAAAAATTACATCAACAGAAATCTATTAACAAATCCTGGTGTGTGCCCAGGGTAAGATTAGCAAGGACCTATCTGACTTACTGCATAGGGATACTAATGTGGAAGGGAGAAATAATACATCTTGAATTATTAGTAAGTATTTTGAGAGAAATCATGGTTTTTTTTTTTTCTGTACTAGGGATTGAACCCAGAAACATTCTACTTCTGGGTTACACCTTCAGTCCTTTTGTTCTGAAACAGAGTCTCACTAAGCTTCTGAGAGTCTTATTAAGTTTTGGAGGCTGGTCTTGAACCTGTGATCCTCCTGTCTCAGCCTCACAAGTGCTGGGATTTATAGGCATGTGCCAGTGCTCCTGGCATTTTTCTTTTTCTTCCTTTAGGTATAGGGAATTGAACCCAGGCCTCAACCATTCTAGGCAAGCATCTACCACTGTGTTATATCTCTAGCCCCTAAAAGAATTCTTCCTGGCATTAACATTTAATTCCTTTTTCTTAGTCAAGACCTATTAATATAAAACTCTTGAAATTCCTATGTTTTCAGAGACCAATGTTGGTTTAAAAGGGAAGGCTACCATCTCACAAACAGTAAATCTGTAGCCCTATGGGTTTTAATTAAAAGACATTTATCAATAAGACACTAAATGAATTTGAAGGAAACAGAAGACCAAAATATCACATTTCAGATTGCTGACAATTCTGGAGGGTTGTTGGCTGGCAGAGCTGAACATCATCCCCAGGCAGCACCAGATTTAAAAACAATCCTCTGAGCGGTTTAATTGGTGGGCACACCAGGTCCTCAAAAATTTACAAAATGAAAAAAGAAAAGTTTACACATTTAAAAGCTACCACACAATGCTCTAGAGACCAAGATATGATGCAATTGTTCATATAACACACTTTCTTGGTACATGGGACCTGACATTTCTGTGTTACAAAAGTAAATCAACCTACAGACCACTAGGCAACCTTTTCTCTACCACATCAGAGACTACTAGAAAAGAAAATTCCTTATCCTTTTGCTTTGCTCCTGTAGCATTTATTTGGTATAAAACTGCAGGCTCTAAATCCAGCCTTACTGAAGTGTGTTTGAGCTCTACTTCTTGTTCCTGTTCTTTTCTGTTTCAAGATTCTTTATCTTTAAAATAAATGTAAGCCAGGCGCAGAGGCGCACTCCTGTAGTCCCAGCATTTAGGAGGTTGTTACAGGAGGATCACAGGTTCAAGGCCAGCCTCAGCAACCTAGTCAGACCCTGTTTCTAAATAAAAAATAAGAAAGGGCTGGGGGTGTTGCTTAGAAGTAGAATGACACTGGGTTCGATCTCCGGTGCCAAGAGGAGGAGGAGGAAGAGGAGTAACTCACAGTACTGATGTCAGTATTTGTCTTAGTTTGTTTCCCCTGAAAGCAAACCCCAAGGCAAAGATTCTAGTGAAAGGGAAAGGAAGATACTGGGAAGAGAAAGCAGCTAAGAGGGCGTTTTCTAGTCAGGCACCTCAGTGGGTGACTGGAGGTTGATCCTGCTGGGAAGCTCTGGGAAATATGAAAAATTCAAACCTCTGAATTATCCTATTTTGAGGAGCAAGAGAGCTGAAGTATTTATAAATAAATTTTATTGGTTACTTGAAAAGTGCTCCCAGACAAAAGGACAACAGACTTAAACAGTTGCAGAAAAATTCCTTAGAGATACAGACGTTGGCTTCTGGAAGACTTGTACTGCACAATGACATGGTATGTTCAAGGGATGTGGACAGGGCTAAACAAATTAACATGCATGAAGTGCATAGATCAACAAGTGTCATCCATAAAGATTACAAATACACACATATACATACAATACATACATATGCACATACATACATACATACATACATACATACATAGTGGCACTGGGGATTGAAAAGAACTCAGGGGCATTTGCCCTGAGAGCTATATCTCTAGCCCTTATTTTTTAATTTCAAAGCAGAGTCTCACTAGGTTGCTGAAAGTCTCACTAAATTACTGAGGCTGGTTTCACACCTGTGATTTTCCTGTCTCAGCCTCCCAAGTACTGGGATTAGAGGTGTTCCCCACCATGCCTAGTGCAAATATTTATTAAAAGAATTATTATGATTCCTACCCATGGAGGCATTCGGGAATGCTATCAGGCATTTATGTCTATGTCATGCTACCAAGATCCTTGTCAATGTTCCCAACACAGCAGCTATTCTCTATCATTTGATGATCTTAATTATGACTCAGATTCAACCAGAAAGGCTTGGAGTGAGAATCAGCAGTTGTCTTTGCCCATCATGTCTCTATGAGAGGCAACTCAAACCACCAGTGACTGCAAACACCAATTTCTCTCTCAGGATTCATTAGGGGTTCTCCTCTTGAAAAATCCTTGCCTATATCTTTGCTGCCATTATCAGACATGGCTCTGAGACTCTCATAACAAGCTATGACTGAGCATATTTAATCTGAATGCTAGAGGCACCTCACCCAGATATGATCATCGTAGGAAGTCACCTACAAGGTACTATAGCGTCTCCCTGAGAAGCATCCTGATGGTTGACGGGCCTTGATTGAGAGTGTACCAAAGGAGACAAGCAAACTCTAAAAATGTCCTCTTTCAAGCTGTGGCATTTATGAAATGCCTCACGGACTTCAAGAAGGAACAACGTCAGACACCGGATCAGCTGGAGGCAAGAGTCAATCACGGAAGCAACTGAAGCTGGATGACATCAAATCCACCAATAGAGCTTGTATTGTGTGTGAGAGAATTCAGACAATGGACAATGAGGTAGGTGGTAGGGTGGGAGAAGTGACTAAGATATAGAAGACAGATTTGCCTTCAGGGGCCTGTAGACTCATTAGGGAGAAGTGACTTAGCCACATTAAATACCAACTGTTACACACATAATGACAAGAGAAAAATGTAAAGATTTGTCACAAAGTTTTACACAATGAATCATCGTGTGACTGAAATTAGGCTGAAGTGACCTGTGACTCAAGTTGCATATGAATTGAATCTTTTGAAAGGATGAAATTAAAAAAAAAAAAACTTCTAGTTGATAACCCAGTGGATATTCATCCTCCTCTTCACCCAGATTTTCTCCCCAGTGACAAACTTGACCAGGTAAAAGATTCTAGTTGCCGGTCAATCTTCCTTCAAGTTAGAGGTATACAGTGAGTTGCTTTGTGCCTTTTTGTCTTTGGGGGCTTTTTTCCTTTCTGCTAGAATATGAGGTCTGGAATTTCCTAGGTCATCTTGGACTATGCAGCAACCTTGACAATGAAAGACACATGACATGTGCTAAGGATGCCATAGCAGAGAGAAAACATCACTCAGGTCTTTGGTGCATTATAAAATCACATATTGAAACTTGAATTCATACCTCTGCACTTGTTTTATACAAGATACACATTTTCCACACCTGAATATCCTTCAAATTAGGATGAGTCTCATAGCCAATGGCATTTTAAACCACTCTCCAGAAGGCCACAGTTTGCTTTACACAGGTGTAAACAATGAACTCACTGCTATTCATAGGGCCTTCATTTCAATTTAATCATGTCTATCATTGATACTACACATGTTAAGTTAAAATCCCATTTAAATTGTCTTCCAAGAGATCACACCATGATTCAATATTGAAATGGAAATTTACTGGCACACAAAAAGGCATAGAAACAAAGCAGTGGGCTGTGAATTTCATATTAGGAAAGCAAATATCCATTGTTGAAGCAGTGAACACATTTTCATAATTTCTAGCAAAGGGACAAATGCTTTTGCGATCCAGGATAGGAAAAGAACGACACAAGCAGATGAAGCTACCTTATATTGTGCTACTAATATACTTATTCCAGGCCCAGTGTCAAAATTTGCAGAATGAGCTGGGTGTGGTGGCACACACATGAAATCCAGTACTTCGGAGGCTGACACAAGTGGATCGTAGGTGTGAGACCAGCCTCAGCAACTTAGTGAGGTCCTCAGCAATTCAGTTAGACCCTGTTTCAAAATAAAATAGGGCTAGGGGTATAGCTTGGAGATAGAATGCCCCTAGGTTCAATCCCTGGCACCAAAAAAAAAGAGAACATTTTTTTGCCGAATAAGTCTCAGGAGTTTAGAAGGGTCCTGAGTCAAAAGAGTATTCAGAAGAGGTTCTGAATGTTACCAAGTTTTGGGAATACCTTAACCAATTTTATTACCTTAACCTTATTTTGCTTGTATATTCATTTTTATTTATTGTAAGAAGGGATACATGATTTTTATAAAATCTCTAAGCAAATCTAAAAGAACTCTGAATGAATCTAAAAGAGACAAAAGGGACAGAGAAGACAAATCTGGAACTATTTCTGTAAGTCAGCAATAAGATGAAAAGGGTCTGTTAAAAGAAATAAGGAAGGAAAGGAGACTATTTAAGCCTTAATATTTAAGAGGCACTTTGAGGGAATTGCCTCACTGAAATTATAAACTAAATAGCCTTTAGTAATAGTTGGGGTTTAAGAAAAAAGATTTGTCTTTCAGTGGGTTAAAAGTAAGACCATTTTAGGGGATTGTGGGCAGGATCAATTTTGAGAGCCCTGAAATTGGCATTTCAGCTGCTATTCGCAGCTAGTAGCTTTTTTCTTTCATTATGCTTTTATGACTCTATCATAAAAGAAGCAAAGATAGCACGGCAAGTTACGGAGGTAAAGTGGTTCTCTCTCAGAAACCAACTTTGCTGCACACCATGGAGCATGATGTGGCAGTCAGGAAAGAACCGATTAGAAGTATGCAGCGCGACATGGACAGATCTTAAAATCCCAGGGCCCAGGAAACAATGCACAGTGAAACATATGGCACAAGATAATGTATGCAAATTGAAATGAGCATATGTAAAACACTAATATTCATTTGCAAAAACAAGTGCATCCAGAAATATTCATACCAAACTCAGTAGAATAATTACCTGTGCATATGAATGATGGGCTAAAAGGGAACGAATGAGTTACTCATTCAACTACACAAGGAAATCCAGATATCTGGGATGATAACGTGTCAAAAACTAATAAAATAATTAACTCAAGCTGATCTGCACCTAATGGAAAAGGTTTCCACTTAAATTGGATGTTCAAATTGACACTGTGGTAACGCTTCACTAAGATGTTTTAAAGCCTTGTTTTTTCTAAAATTCAGGGGAGAAAAAAAGAAAAGATAGTTATATATTGTAGAACTACTGTACACTTAAAAAAAAAGGAAGAAAAATGGTTAATGAACACCTAATGTGATGGTTTGAATACAAAACATCCCCAGGAAAAGCTCATGCATTAGCAATGCAACAATTGCCAGAGATAAAATAAATGACTCAGGGCTATAAGCTCCTAAGTAGATAAATCCATTGATGGGCTAATAATTTCAATGGATTTACTGGGTGGTAACATAGAGAGCTTGGGTGTGGCTAGAGGGAGTAGGTCACTGGGAGCATGGCCTTGGGGGCTATATATGTTCCTGGCCAGTCCCCCTCTCTCTCTCTCTTTGCTTTCCAGCTTCCATGAGATGAGCTGCTGTCCTCTACCATGATGTCTGCCTTGGAGTGGGATGACTATGGACTGAACCTTTGAAACCATGAGCCCAAATAAACCTTTCCTCCTCTATGTTGTACAAGTCAGGTGTTTTGATCACGACAATGGAAAAGCAGACTGAAACATCAAGGAACTTAGTAAACACCTTTTAAAATGAATACAATTTTACCACAATTCAAAGGTGATACACTCCGTATCTTTTTGTAACACAGAAAAAAGGAACTGAAATATCATTCTACTGAATGATTTTTGCTAAGCATGGCGTTCATTTCATGGCCTGATTCCCTCCGTAAAATGGACAAACATAAAACTGATTCGTTTTAACTGAATTTATTTTAAAATCTTTTCTATTTGATCACTAGAATATTTGTCTGCATTTCCCTAAGAAGGATGTGCTAAAATTTCATTTCGTCTGTGAATTTATTTTTAGCAAGTTAGATTCCAGGATAACCTCATAGGAGTAAATTTCAGAAATGTGTCCTATGTTTTCTACTTCCCCTCCTTGCTCTCATTTCAAATTCAGAATCCCTTCAAAGTTCTATTGTCTTTAATCGATGAGCAGACGGAAATGACCCTTGTTTCCATCTGACTTCATCTTCAAAGTGAGAGCATGGGGCACACAGGTGAAACAGACTAGCAATGGAAAAAAGCACAGTCTTTTATCTGGAAAAATGAACAACTGTATCAACATTTGGCACTAATGACATTTTGGGCTGGATGACATGTTGTTGTAGGGGGCTATCCTGTACATTGTCAGTGTAAAAATGATCTTTGGCATCTGTTCTCTAAATATTAGTAGCAATTTGTACCCCAACAAGGTTTCCAGGAAGAGGGCAAAATCACTTGCCCAAGAACAACTGCCTCTATGGCCAAAAAGTGCTATATGAAATCCACTAGGGAGCAAGGACTGTTATTTATTGGTTTCACCAGAATCCAACAAAGTTTTGTGGATGATAACTTTCTTGAGAACCTACTATGTGCCTTGTAATTGAAGGAAGTGATTTTAATGTTATGGCACTAGAAATGTGCTTTGCAACACCAACAGCTGGCTGTTGCTCCCTCATTGCATTAGCTCTATCTCCTTCTAGTAAGAGCCTCCTAATATTTTGCCTTGGAAACAAACTCTTACTATCAATCACAGTAAGGGAGGTTTGCAAATCAAGGTGTTCCATACTTTAATAGAATAAAACAAAGATAGGATAAAGGTCTGGCATCATTTATTCTCCTGAAGAATCCTGACAAAGTCCTAGTGTTGCTACTTCTCAGCCCTTGCAAGCTGCCTGTGCTCTTATTCCTCCTGATAATTATTTCCTTTGAGTTCTATGAGGGCCTCCATATCTTTGCAATACTCTCCTATTTAGCCAATTTAGCCAGTTTGGTTTTTTTTCTTTGCAATCAAAGGACTCCAAACGATTAAGTACCATTTACTGGGTTCAAGTATAGGCTGAATGCTGTGCTAATGGCATGCCTCACATTTTCTTACTCATATTCAGTAGATATTGATCGAGTGCCCAGTAAATGGCAGGCCCTCTTCTTGTTCTGGGAAATAGAAGAAGGGTTGTGGAGCACACATTTCATTCAGGCTGCTGTGTGTATCACCTGGAGAGCCCTTTCAAGAAGCCAATGCCTAGCGAGGCCTTGCCACCAGAGATTGTGATACAGTGGGCTGAGGTGGGACCTGGGTATCATAATTTTTTTCAACAAAATGTAAATACAAACTTACTATGTACAGAGCAGTGCCTTTGGATATGTAATCCCAAATCAAGAATGGAAAAATAAGAGGAATTATATTTTAAATTAAAAGAAAACTAAATTTAGACATGATATGATTATCATTTGTTTAAAATTTTTTGTGGTTCAAGGGATTGAATCCAGGGGCACTCTGTCTTCAAGCTACACTCCAGCCCTATTTTATTTTTATTTAGAAACAGGGTCTTACTAGGTTGCTGAAAGCCTTGCTAAATTGCTGAGGCTGGCCTCGAATGTGCATCCTCCTGTCTCAGCCTCCCAAATACTGGTATTACAGGCCTGTGCCAACATGCCCGGCTCCAATATCATCTCTTAAAGGCTCTGCAGGGGCTAATAATATGTAGCCAGGGTTCAGTCCAACTATTCTAGAGAATGAATTAACAAACTATGGCCTGCACATAGTAAATCAGCCCTGCTGCTTATCTGTATAAATAAAACTTTATTGGAATGTAGACATATCTATTCATTTACATGTATATAACTACTTTTGTGCCATAACAGCAAAGTTGAATGGTAGTGACAGAGATTTTATGCTGTGCAAAGTCAGCAATATTAACCATGTCTTCCTTCACAGAAAAAATCTGCCTATCCCTGCATTATCTTGTTTAACCCTCATAACAATCTCATAAATGGCAATACTAGTAGCTAATGCATACTGAGCGATTATTATGTGCCAAGTGTTATGTTTTCTGCCTCAAGTACCTGATGTTATTTATACTCCTCAACAAAAACTCTTCAAGAGGAGCATTACTGCAATGCCCATTTTGCAGATAGGGAAACTAAGAAAAGGTAATTTTACTCTGCTGTGTCTACATGGCTTGCAATTGGAAGAGCCAGAATTGAAACTCAGATCTTTTGCCTCCAGAGCTCAAAGCTCTGTGATGTGTTGCATGTCTTTCTGTGTTTTGAAGTGTGTGACCAGTTGCAGAGTCTGGCTCAACTGATGTCATATTTGGTCACTTTCAGGCTGTGCTAGGCAGAATAATAGCCCCCAAAGATGTCCATGTCCTAATCTCACATGGCAAAAGGGACTTGGCAGATGTGACAAAGATAATGATCTTGGGATGATGGGATTACCATGAATTATAAAGGTGTGTCCAATATCACCACAAGATCCTGAAAAATGAGACAGGGAGGCAGAAGAATCAGTCAGAAGGGGAAATGTGATGATGTAAGCAGAAGCCAGAGCGATGTGGAACTATAAGAAGAGGACCTCTAGGAGCTGGTAAAGATCACAAAATGTACTCTTGGCTGGAGAATTCAGAGATTCTCCCAATGCTGTGGCCACTTTGATTTTGGCCTAGTGAAATCCTCTTTGGATTTCTGATGTCCCAAACTGCAAGACAATTAATTCATGTGTTTTTAAGGTAGTGAGTTTCAGACGATTTGTTATAGCAACCACAGGAAATTAATACACGGCTATATTTTCCTTACATGGGCCATACTTTATACAAAATTGTAGTAATGGAGAATTTTTTTTAAATTCAAGCCAATAAGTTCAAGCTTCCCAGAGCACTTCAGACACAGGTGGGATTCAAGCAGGGAAATAACCCTGGGCTTAGTAACTACCTGGGTGCTGGAGAAGAGGGGCTTTGCTATGGATTGCCCTTATCTGTTATACTGGTGTCCATGTATCCTCCCTGAGGTCAGATTCTAACTTACCCAACTGGGCTACAGGGAGAATGAACCGCATTGCCCCGAGTGCAGGAGACTGTGGTGAGGATATTTTTTCATAGGAGCAGTCCTTCCTCTAATCTGCTTTTTGTCCCTCTAACATCAAAAAGTGAATTTTTAGGTTTCTATACGCATTCATGCCACGACCCTCTACTTTGTTAAATATATCTTTGGGACTTAAGTTAACAACCCGTACTTAACAAGGATGTATGTTATATTGCACGAATTACTACAATAAAAAAAAAAGAGATTATTAGAAACTTGAAATTTATAGGAGTATTCCCTGAAATACATAACAGAAATGTTTCTGAAAAGCTGTGTGTGTCTGAATATATTAGCATAATCCACGGTCTCTCAATCTCAGTACCATTCATGTTTGGGGCAAGATCTTTCTTTTCCCCCATATGGGGCTGTGCTATGCATTAGGGGATGTTTAACAGTATCCCTGGCCTCTACCAACTAGATGACAGTAGCACTTTATTTCTCTGGTTGTGCAACCCAAAATGTCTGTAGACATTGCCAGATATCCTTCCAGGGGAGGTAGCAAAATTGTCCCTGATTGAGGACCACTAGCATAAATGAAGGCAGACCTTTGAAGTTTACTCACATCAAGCTATTATGGATTGCTCTTCCCCCTCATTATTCCCCAGAGTCACTCTCCCCACATATAAAATACATAAATTAAAGAACAAGTGGTATTGGGTAAGCAACATTAAGTACGGCAATTCAAGGAAAGTGTCTAGAACACATCAGTTATCTCTATGGCATTCTTTCTACCCCAGATTTTTATTTCCAGTTCTTAAAAAAAAGGTAATATATCACTTTGAATCTCACAATCATGTATAATTACGTTGTACCAATACAATTCTTTAAGAATTAAAATAAAATTATTATAAATTCCTGGTTAAAATGGAATAGTTCTAATTTCTTCATATGTATGAAAAGGAAATTTAAGTAAATAAATTTAATTATTCATTTGCCTGTAGTCACTGATATATTCATTTCAGAAGAGGAAGGAAATGACAAGGTGTGAATAAACAAAGGCTCCTGGGTACAGGTTTTAATTCTTCATTATGTTCCTAATTTCACATTAATAAGGGATACAGAACTTGGCAGGAATTTGGCCGGGTCTGGATTGTGCCTGCTGGTTCCACATCCTTTGCACACATCCAAATCTGTTCAGAATTCAAGAATGGCTCTGATGTTGGTCTCTGGGAAAACTATTTTGATTGCTTCCACCATCCTTCTTTCTATGGGTTCCCCCTCATTCTTCTACAGTGATGATCATAGTCTGCCTTTTATTCAATTTAGTTGTTCACCCACCTAACAATCTCACCTTGGGAACTCTTTTCCCCATACAGAGGATAACTCCTGGAAAACCAGTGGTTCTCAACCATAATCACTTGGAGAGTTTCCAAAACTACCAATGCCTGGACCCCATCTCTAGACATTATGAATTCATTGGTTTACAGTGGAGCCTGGGCATCAGTATTTTTTACCATTCCCTAAGGGATGCAAATCATCTGGGTTGAAAAACACTCTTTGGATATTGGCACACTACAGTCCACAGGCCGAATCCAGCCAACACCTATCTTCATAAATAAAGTTTTACTGGAACACAGCCACATTTGTTTACATATTATCCAGGACTGCTTTCATAGTACAGTGGCAGACTCCAGTAACTGGCTAGCAACAGAGACCGCCTGGCTTGCAAAGCCGAAAATATGTTCTATCTGTTCCTATACAGAAATAGTTTGCTGAGCCCTGCTTTGAACTATTGAGGTTAACAAAAAATAACATAAAAAGTATATTTACCCCACAGTTTATTTGCTGGTTGTAATAAGAAACACAGAGTCCAACAAAGCATCAAGTTTTCGTCACCAGAACCCAATGGTGGAACAAAGATAAATTATGTTCATCTGGTTGTGAAATAAGAAGTGATACCCAATATCACACCCAACGGAAGCTTTCAAAAAAGGGTGATTTGGAACTTGGACCTTTAATTCTAACTTCCAGTAACAGATGGTTACATAGATGATGAAAGAAAAATTTGAACAAGACTACATGCAAGCAATTAGGTAATTCTCGAGGTTGAAATATTCCATAAGACTTGACTTCTTCAACAAGTCATTGGCATTTTTTAAAAGGTGGATATCTTATCTAGATTAAAAGAGACCAAAAAATTAAAAAAAAACATAACCAAGAGAAATGGGGCCATTTTGGGGTTGTGGTTAGGAGAGATATTTTGAAGACAATTGGAAAAGTTTGAATATGAACTGGATAGTACATAACTAGAGGACATTGTTAATTTAGGTAGACGTAAGAATATGTAAGATGTCTCTATTCTTGAAATCACAGGCTGGAGTATTTAAGGTACACAGTCATTATTCTTGTAATTTGTTTTAACAAAAGTATTTTTTGATGATGCTGGGAATGGAACCCACAGCCTTCAACATGCTAAGCAAGTAAGAACTCTACCACTGAGCTATTTCCTTAGTCCTTGTTATTATTTTTAAGATATTTCTTCAAAGCCAGGTATGGTGGTGCATTTCTGTACTCCCAGTAATTGGGAGGCTGAGACAGGATGGTCACAGGTTCAAAGATAGCCTAGTGAGACTCTCAACAACTTAATGAGACCCTATTTCAAAACAAAAGTAAAAGAAAGGGGGCAAAGGGTGTAGCTCTGAGGTAGAATGTCCCTGGGTTCAATCTCTAGTACCACAAAAAAAAATACTTCCTCAAAATATAGCACAGATACGGTAAAACTCTAATGATTCCTAAATCTGCTGAGAACCTCACTATGTTGCTCAGGCTGGTCTCAAATATGTGATCTTCCTGTCTCAGCCTCCCAAGTAATGGGATTATAGGTATATGCCACCACACACAGCTCTGAGTTGTATTTCTTTTTTTTTAAATGTGCATTATGGTCTCACATCATAATGTATATCATGTTGACATTGACATACATGAATCTGAGTTGTGTTTCTAAAAGACCTTATAGCTAGCCAAAAAAGAATTACTCTAAGAGGGAATTGTTGAATCATGAAGAACAGGAAAAAGGCAACTGCCAGTAATCTAGGCAAGATATAATGGTTGGCCTAGTCTATTTATACTGATATGACAAACTCCTTGAGACCAATTATAATAAACAGAAATGTATTGCTCACAGCTCTAAACCTGGGAAAGTCAACACTAAAGATCCAGTAGGTTTACTCTCTGGTGAATGTTGTTCCCTGCTTACAAAATGGTGCCCAGGTACTTCTTCTTCCAGAGAAGAGGACCATTATGTCCTCACAGGGTGACAGAAGGTCAAAAGGGGAAGGCCTAAACTAGGTCTCTCTGGTCCTTTTTTTAAGGCACCAATCCATTCATGAAGGTAGAAGACTCATGACTTACTTAGTCCTGTTTCCAAAGGCCCCATCTTAGTAACATGACAATGGGGATTAATTCCAACATATGGATTTTGGGGCCATTAAGACTACAGCTGTGGTCTCCCTCAATTACTAATGGTGTTGATCAAATAAAAGGGGCAGCTTCTTGAATGTTGTCAGCAGATAGGCTGTTTAGAAGTGATAAGGGAAGGGGGGAGCAAGGAAGCCTCCTTGGGTTTGGCCTGAGGGTCTGTGTTGGCACACTTTCCTGAGAGAGGGAAGTCATCTTACTCTCATAAGCAGAGAATTTATGGACTTTGTTCCTGACTCAGAGGTTTTGAACCTCTTCTGTTCCCTCTTTTAGAAATTTTTCTTTCCTCAGACCTCTTTAGTCATGTCTCATCTAAGACACTACCAGCACAGAGTTCTTTCCTTCCCACTCTAACTGCTTTCTTGAGGTGGTGCAGAGAAATACGACTGGCTTGGTTAGAAAAAGCCAGGGTTACAAAAGATTTAACCCCAGAGGTGGCACTGGGGTCACTGTCATCAAAGGTGCTGGTTGTACCTAACCCAGCCAGTCCTTTCCCTCATCCTTCTCCTCTATCTTTTCTTCCTCCTCTTGACCACCTTGGGAATTTGATCTCTCACTTTCTTAGCTTGGGCCATGAAAGCATGGACCTTACCTTCAAGTACATAGCCAGCTACTTGCACAGTGCTCAGATCTTCTACCCCACTGGCCCAGGATAATGGCATCCTCTAAGGTCATGCCTACTCAAGATACAAGGTGACATTCCAGTACTAACTGTGAATCTGTTGTCAACTCAAGCAATGTGAGGTGGATAGCTAACTCACTCATTTTATCTCCCCAGTATCTAATACACTGTGTAAATAAACAAATGGGACTTTGCAAATGGGCTATATGGGGAATGAAGAAATCTGTAAAAATCAGAGCCATCCCACCTCAGTGTTATGATGGTATCACTTGAATCATCACTATGCATAAGAAATATCCATACAATAGCCTATCTGTAAGCCACCTGACTTTCCTTATAAAACCAATTTTCTTTAATCATCATCTGGCCCGATTTAACTAACATATCCAACTTATGTTGGATATTTATTCATCTTTTCTTGTTTCCACATTTATCTCTGGCACATTTGGTCCTTCCAAAGACAGGGAGAGTGTTGGGAGATAAGAATAACAAGGAAAATCTGGAACATGATGAAGACTAGAAATGGGGAACAACACAAGCCAAAAGCTATTAGAAGCAACTGTCCTCAGACTGTCCTCACTCAACCTGAAATGAGCTGCCAAAAGAAACCAGCATGGGCATGGAGAATTATATTCTCCATCTATGAGAGAGGAGAGGGCAGGATGGAGGGGGAGAAGAAGAGAGAAGAGGGAGGGTGGAAGGGATGGAATGGGGAAGGGGGAAGGAAAAAGGGAGTGAGGGAAAGAGTGCACTTAACTCTTTTCAAGTCTTAACAAGACTGAAGGACATAATACCAACTGATTAACTGATTCCAAATATATTTAAATTGTCCATTTTCTCCAGAAAAAAAATTACGAACATGCATCTTGAACATGAGACTTGCTTTTAAAGACAGATTTTCTTCAGCGAAGATCTGGCTTGAGCTAAGAGGCATGCAATTTAGTTGTTATATTCTTATTATGGTCCTCTAGTGAAAGATGGGAAGTACCCTTTCTTGCTAAAAAATAGAATTATGGAACTTTTAGTTTTAGAGTTCTGTGAAGTTTAATGAGACATAACATCAGTTCCAAGTGGCTTCAAATCAGTGTCATCACAAAACCTTACATGACTTTAAACTAGGAAAACAGAAGCAGTAATAAAACAAACTCTAATTAAACAAAATGAAACTATTTTGTGAACTTGATATTTGGCCTAGACTTGTTTGAAAGGCAAACTGGATGTCAAATTGAATGGACATAAAAGTCATATAAAGTAGCAGCTTGGCATCCATCCCAAGTCAAATGGGACATTGGAAATCTGAAGAGTAGAGGTAAAAATTGCAAGGAAGTCATGTTCTCAAAATCATACTTCATGGTTGTGAAATAATGGTTGCTAATATGATTTTCTTATAAACCAAGCAAATTTGATTCATGTGTGTCACGGAGGAGCTTGCTACACTCAAGCATGTAGTGACATCCTGGGGGGAGTCAGTAAAATTATTACTCCTCCAATAATTTGAGGCTTAGCACTCTGCCAGTTGGCATTTTCTCTCTGCTTTAGGCAGATTTCCCAAAAGGATACAGTGGCTGCCCATTTTCTAATCAAAAAGCCATCCTGGTAAATTAAATATGACAAATATGAAGAAGCAGATGGTTCAACTTACTTTCTAAAAACCTCATTGAAGGTTAATGTTCCTAATTATTTTACATGGACGTCATCTCACCTCACAACGAAGGTGGGGCACTGCTATGTTTTTGTCACAAGACAATGGGTTCATTAGCCAATGGTGTGCATGTACAAAGTAAGTCTTCATCACTTCTTTTCTGTGAGGAATCAGGTACAAGCATAGATACTTACATTGAGTTAGTTTTAAGGCTAGTCTGCCTAAGAATACCTTTCAGGTCAAGACTTGCAAAATTGATGTGGGACAACACTATTATACCTAAGGCATACCCAGGAGAGCCTTGTGGTAAAGCACAAATGAAAAGCAAATTCCCTCTGTCCAAACAGCTTCTGTTTCCATTAAATGGACTATTACAACATAAATATTTGGGATAAAGTTCCAGTGTCCATACATTTTCACATTTCATGGTCTTGAGGATGTTGTAACATGCTTTCATTTTTTAAAAATATCATCTACATTATCTACAACTAGCTATATCCACATCTTTATTTCTATCTCTAGATCCATATTCACATCCATATCTCAATACCTACTTATCTACACACCCATATCTGCATCTACGTCAACACCCACTCTGTCTAGACCAGTCCTAAAAGCTGAACACATTCCAGTGAAGAAGCTAAACATGAACCTTGCCTTCTTCATGGGGCTTATGACTTGCAGGGCAATTCAGCAAGCAGACAGAGCGATAAGCACTAAAGTGGAGGTCAGATTTAGGTGTTAAGGAAAGCTACAGGTCTGTGCTGAGATGAGGAGGCTGAAAAGCAGTTAGCCAAGTGAAGAGGGCTAGAAAAATGGTATCTTCAGAGAGACTGGGTTGTGGCCCCAGCGGGATTGCTAGTTTGGTGCCTATTTTCCTGCCCTGCACATGGACTGTGTGCTCATAAAACTTTGAGAAATGTCTACAGATACATTTGAACTGTCAATCTTACAGAGAGGACTGAAAAATATAGAACACTCATGTCATGAAAGATTAAATAGAATACCATAGTTACCCAATATAAAATATATGCAGCTCAAAACATATCTGCAGATTTACTTGTAGAGTGCTCACTACAAATAGGCAAAGCTGATTTGGGGGATGGATTTTATTTTTCCCCTTGTTTAGAAATAGTTTCTTTCTCCCTTGGTAATTTTTTGGTAAACTAAATAAGCTTCCTGAACCTGGACTAACAATAAAAAACATGGAGAAGACCTTTTAGGACTACCTGACGTAAAAATCATGTCGCCCAATATTTTTTGATGATCACCACATCCTTCAAATAAACTTTAGCTACAGGGATACTTCTGTAATCACAGAACTACAAAAATAATAACTATAATATGGCCCATGACCGAGAGTCACAGAGAAAATGGAAGTTCCTTATTTTCTTTGCTACATAGCCCTATACCAATATATACTCATTCCCTGGAATTATGGAGAAGTAGCAAGCAATACATTTTTTAGTTCATATGGAAATATAGGGTGACCTTTTAGTTTATACAACACTGGATATAACTAAGTCTCTCCAATAGAACTGCTAGGATTTCACGAATATAGTTGTTCTCTCTTACCCTGTTTTTCCTTCCATGGTAGCAATTACTCATACTAAACTATAGTCTGAAAACGATAACCAAAAAGTTATAGAAATTAATAACTTATACATTTAATATTGCACACCATTGTGAGTAGCATGATGGAATCATAATAATGTTCCACCCTGCCTGTGGGTCATTAATCATCCCTTTGTCCAGGGTATCCAATCTGTATGTGCTACCTGCCTATTAGTCACTGAGGAGTCATCGGTGTTATCAGATTAACCGTCATGGTATTACAGTGCTTGAATTGCAGTAACCATCATTTTACTTACTAATGGGTTGCTAAGGTATTGGGGGGAAGAAAGAGAGAGAGGGACAGATTATATTCATGTAACTTTTTAACTGTATATTGCTACAGTTGTCCTATTGATTGATGGATGGATGGATGGATGGATGGATGGATGGATTGATTGATTGTACTGGGAATCAAACCCAGATGTATTCTGCCTCTGAGCTACACCCCAGCCCTATTTTTGAAACAGAGTCTTATTAAACTGCTGAGGCTGGCTTGAAATCCATGATCCTCCTGTCTCAGCCTCCCAAGTACTCGGATTATAGGCCTGTGCCACCTTGCCTGGCTTCTATTTTATTATTAGTTATTGTCATCAATCTCTTGCTGTGCCTAATTTATAAACTAAACTTTACTATAGGTGTGGATATGTTGAAAAATGGTGTATATAAGGTTTGGTACTATCTGTGGTATTAGGCACACACTGAGGGACTTGGAACATATCCTCCATGGATAAGGGGGATATGTTATAAGCTGATTTGGGCATACAATATAATCAGGAAACTTTCACAAATTCACTCCATCTTCTTTGTTACAAAAATCATGATGGAGGTAAACATTCAATGCAACTTCCTTCAGGTTTTAATTTTGCAAAAAATTCAGTTCAAGAATCGATATCCACTTAATATATTAATTACAAATAGAATCATTTTCATCACATGAGGTGGTTCATGCCTGTAATCGCAGTACTTGTGAGGCTGAGACAGGAGAATCTCAGGTTGGAGGCCATCCTCAGCAATTTAGCTCGATATTCATTAACTTGGTATGATCCTGCTTCAAAATCAATAAAAAATATAAAAGGGGTGGGAACATAGATTGGAGGTAGAATTCCCTGGGGTTCAATCCTCAGTCCCCCCCTCCAAAAAAAGAATTGTGTTCAAAAGTTGTCAAGTAAAAGGCGTGATTCCTGAAGTTACCTAACCTGTAAGGAGAATGTTATTAGAAAATTATCAACAAATGATCTTTCATGGCCTCTTGGCTACTTCTACTGTCCTCTTATAAGAAGCAAATAGCTCAATGAGACCAATACATACACACATATGTTAATTCATCTAGTAAATATTATTTTACCTTGATGTTGCTCTAGGTGCTAGATGTATAGCAGAGAACAAAACAGATACAACTCCTTATCCTCATGGAATCTCCATCTTATTATACTATGCTATTATTGTGAATAGCAACCAAGCTGCAAGCCATTTATTTAGGACTTGGCACTTTTCTAAAAGCATTCACATCACTACAGTCATCACTTGAGAGACACTGTTGAATGACCACAGAGCCAGCTAAGGCAGAGAAGGAAGAAGAGAGGGGTTGGGATCCCCAGTGTCTCTCCTATTTGCCTGTGGTCACCCAAGTCACATCCTAGAAAGACATGCCTAGTCATTTAACAATACAATCATTCATTATACTGAGATAAGGTTTTTTTCACACCCTCCCTATAAGAAGAACATGACTTCTGTATGCATTTTACAAAAGACCATAGTTTAAAGAATGAAAATCTAGCCGGGTGTGGTGGCGCACGCTTGTAATCCCAGCATTCGGGAGGCTGAGACGGAGGATCCGGGTTCGCGGTCAGCTCAGCTAACTAGTGAGGCACTCCGCAACTTAGTGAGACTCGGTTTCAAAATAAAGAATAAAAAAAATAGGGCTGGGGGTGTAGCTCGGAGGTAGAATGCCCCTGAGTTCAATCCCCAGTACCAAAAAAAAAAAAAAAAAAGAAAATCTACTCTCTTGTTGTAATTTGAAATCAATTTAGCATGCTTATCCCTCATATCTGGATCTTTTCTTTCCTTACTCACATTGATTTAGTACCACTAAGGCTCCAGCTCACTGTTGTTAGATACAGTGCATTTCCTCCAACATGATCCACAGAAGGAGAGTTGTGGTGGATGTACATTTGTTTATAAACTTGTACTTATTCCTAATAAAAAGATTCAAAGACACAAACAACAACAAATGCTGGCAAGGGTGTGGGGAAGTGGGAAACTTAATACATTGTTGGTGAGATTGCAGATTAGTGCAACCACTTTGGAAAACAGTATGGAGGATCCTCAGACAAATGGGAATGAACCTACCATATGATCCAGCAATACCATTTCTGGGTATCTACCCAAAAGAATGGAAACCAAACTATCAGACCGATGCATGTATATCTATGTTTATAGCTGCACAATTCACAATTGCCAAACTATGGAACCAGCCAAGATGTCCATCAACAGATGAATGGATTACAAAACTATGGGATATGTACACAATGGAATTTTCCTCAGCCATAAAAAAGAACAAAACCATGTCATTTGCAGGGAAATGGATGGAACTGGAAAACATGCTAAGTGAGATTAGTCAGTCCCAAAAAGTAAAAAAATCAGATATTCTCCCTAATATGTGGAAGTTAGGGAGAAAGTGAGACATAAGAGGGACTCTAGACAAAGAAGGAGAAACCTTACATGAGCAAAGAAGGTGACTTAACTGAAGGTGATGGGGTGGGGGGACACCCTAATGCACATGATGTACTTTCACAATCATATCAAAGTCAATCACTAAACTGAACTTGAGAATGAGGTGGGGAGGGAGTAGGGTGGGAATTGGGGAATAATTAAATGAGAAACGTGTGCATATATGCCTCTACCACCTTGTACCTAACAAAGATGTATGATTACAATGCACCAATAAAAAAAGTAAAAAAAGGTTCTGAGAAACATTGCACATCCTTCACTCTTGGTGTTAACAGGTTTGGGAAGCTGAGATGCAACACGAAGGGGTCCTGGGACACTCCTCCAGATCCTGTGCATTTATCAGGAAGATGAGTTTGATCATGTCAGGATGAAATATCAAGAGTCAATCCATCTGTCAAAACAAAGGAGTGCACAGGGAACACTTAGCAGAGCTGAGCTATACAAGCTATGTTGTGTATGTGGGCCTGTGAACTCCCAAGAGCCAGCACTGTGCTGGGCTGCTCCATATCCAGGAACAAACCCTCAGTTAATGAACAGTATCATAAATCCACTGGAGAGGATTTAAGAAGAAAACAACTAAGTATAAAGATTATGCTTATGTTAGTAGTCAAAGAAATATGGATTGCCATGAGATGATGTTTTATTTTTAAAATTAGCAAAGATAGAAAAAATTCAGTGTTAAAAGGAGACTGTAAAAATGTCTTACAAATTGATTTTGAGAATGAAAGTATAGAAACACTTTACAAAGAAACTCGAAAACACATATTATATATAGGTGTGTATGTATATATGTATGTATGTATATATGTAATGTATATATGTATGTACACACATATATGTGTATGTGTATATATACACATTCACATACACATACATATACATATATACACATACACACACACACACACACACACACACACACACACACACACACACATATATATATATATATATATATATATATATATATAATCTCCTAAAACTGTTTATAAATGTTTGATCTGTTGCTTCATTCAGCCAGTCTCAGAAAGCCACGGGTCATAGGTTTTCTCTCATATGTGGAAGCTAGAGAGAAGATAGGAGCTGGGTGTGGGAAACAAGAGAGGGAGAGAAGGGACTTCAGATAAATGAGGGGAGAGACCAGTAGAATAGTAGAAGGGATTAGGAGAGGCAGATGGGGAAGGGAAAAGGAAGAACTGATGAATAAAATAGTTCAAATAATGCTGTGTCCATATATGAAGGTATCACAACCAATCTCAGTAACATGTGAGGGGAGGAGGGGGGGTGCAATGGCTGGTGTGTGCATGGATGAATGTATCACTTTGAATCTCACTGTGATATATACATACAATGTACCAATAAATGTATAAAAAACAAAAATAATTTAAAACTATAATAATTTTTGATCTAGTGCCATTTTAAGAAATTAATCTCTCATTTCCAGAACATTTAATTGTACAAACAGATATATCTTATTAAGATATTTTATATGAGTATAAAAAATTTAGAGGAAACTTAAGTGTACAATTATGGGATAGTGACTAAATAAAATATGAAACATTGATTCATAGAATAAGTGGCAACCATTGCAAAGTATGCTTTTTTTGTGGTACTAAGGATTGAGCCCAGGGACGTTCTACCTCTGAGCTATATCCTTAGCCCTATTTTATTTTTATTTTGAAATAGGGTCATGCTAGGTTGATGAAAGTCTCACTAGTTACTGAGGCTGTCCTTGAACCTGTGATCCCCTTGTCTCAGCCTCCGAAGTACTGGGATTACAAGTATACACCACCACATCCGGTTCAAATCATGCTTTTAAATAGAATAAAGTGACACTAAAATGCTTACAGCCAAATATTAATTTAAGAAATTGAATGAAAAATTATACTTATGGTTTGAGGGTGATGATTTTTTCCAAACCTATGTAAAGCAAGAAAGGCAAAACATGTACCAAAACATTAATAGTGACTGTCCTTGGACAATGAAATATATGGATTATGTTTTCCTCGCTCCTTCTCTCTCTTCTTCTGTACTTTTGTGACTTCTTTAGTGAACACAAGTTACTTTCATGCTTAAAAATAAGTATGTGTAACTTTGTAGTTCCATTTGTCCATCAGGTATGTATATGTGCAGTCAATAGTAATCTTAGAGCAGACCCCTGATAAAACTTATAAATAGTACAGTCCGGTGACTAAATAAGAAAACATAGGCCATTAACATGAGAAGTAATTAGACAGATGATAATGACAATCACATGTCAGACTTTACTAGCATAAATATTTTTGTTAGCTATTTGCTTAAAAATGGTTGTCTATCAAAAATCTACCATACCCTTCCATAGTCAGACTTGTTAAATATAGCTTCCCAACCAGTAACTACATTTTTCAGCCTCCACTGCAGCTGGGGAAAATATGTGACTGAATTCTGGGCAATGGAATGTGAATAAAATTATATGTACCACCTTCCAGGTTTTTCCTCTTTCCCCACTGGAAACTCTAGAAATCACATCTTCTGAATCAGATAGTAGAATGTCTTCAGCTTTGGTACTTGAAGGACTACATTGAGTAAAGATTTAACAATATACCCCTCAACCCCTATCACTGGTTGGAGTTTATGTTTGTGAGATATAAATGTCTACTTGTTTTAAGCAACTAAGATTTTGGAATATAACTGTTACAGCTGCTAATATTATGTTAAATAATATTCTATTAATTTATACAAAAAGATGTCATTTAATTCTGCTGCTTATGCAAGATGTTAGACTATGAATATTGAGTTGAGTATTATTCTAGTATGTGAACATCACAATATATGCAAAATAGACAAAAGTAAAACATTTCTTTAACTTCAAGGAGCTCTCAGATTGTCTGCATCAGTCTAAACTCTCCAATTTTGTACTCTCACAAAAGTAAAGTCATCATTGTTCCACATTTAAAGCACTGTTAAACTGTATAAAGACATTTTGTAAAATAGGCAGCCATCATTACTAAGTTAAAGCAAAAAAAGGACTCTACAGCCTCAAATAAAATCTCAAGGGACATTTTGTTTTTCCAAGTAACATGAGAAAAAAAACCCACTAATAATATCCCATATAATCATTAGAAAAATTACCAGCCAGGCATGGTGGTACACGGTACACATCTATAATCCCAGTTCTTGGGTGGTTGAGATAAGAGGATCTCAGGCCAGCCTCAACAACTTAGTGAGGCCTTGTTTCAAAAATAAAAATAGAAATAGGGATAGGATGGGATGTAGCTTAGAGGTAGAATGCCTCTGGGTTCAACTTCTAGAATCGAAAAATGCATCAAATTCATCTTTAATTGGGTAAGTAACCAAAATCAAAGTTTCCCTTACATAGTGTGAAATGTTTGCTAGTTGTGATATCTCATACCATAATTGTTGCATTGAAAAACACAAACAACGAGGAAAATATACAGGGCTAACTTAATGGCTTTCATATGTTCAGAGGAACTTCTTTTTGTTCTCAACATCAAGCTGGCTATATGGAATGGTTTTATTGGAGGTCTACCTACCTTATAGTCTACAATGTCTGTGTTTTCAGAGAAGACTCACGAGACTAATTCATCTGTTGGGATGCTTGTCAATAGAGTTCAACTAATTCTGTGTTATGCTTCACACGGGCAGTTGGAGGCTATCATTGCTATTGGTCAGTGCCCAACACCTACATCAACAGATGTCTTTTAGTTAAATTTGTCAACACTGCCAGATACATAGGAATTTCATGCTTCAGATGTGGGGAGCTGGATCCAGGCTTCTCTGAACCCTGGAAATGCCAGCCAACAATACTCTGGAAACACAAAGCTTGCCTGAAAATCTCAGTCATCATTATCTTAGCACTTGTCGACCAAATGCAAACCACCATGTATGTGTGATATCAACCCTGACCAATTTCTTTATAAAGAAATGGGTCCCTGTACTGCATATCTGCCATAGATCATTATGTTGAGTCAGAACACAAAGTCCTGAGTATGCTGCAACTCTTCCAGGCTACTCCATGTTATGCTGAATCAATAAAACATAACTTTTTTTGTACTGGGGATTGAACCCTGAGGCATTCTACCTCTGAGCTACACCCCCAGCCCTATTTTATTTTATTTTGAAACAGGATCTCACTAAGTTACTGCACACTGACCTTGAACCTTTGACCCTCCTGTCTCAGCCTCCTAAATACTGGGATTACAGGTGTGTGCCACTGTACCTGGCTACAAATGACTCTTTGATTGCCTTGCGTAAGAAGGGGGAAGGGAGGGAGGGAGTGAAAGAGATAGAGAGGAAGGAAAGGCAGAAAGAATGAGTGAAGGAACAATTGAAGTAGAGATGGAAAGGATTATTACTAAGAGGCACTGCTTATCCCTGGCATAATTCTTCAGTTGTCACAAAAGATCAGGGAAAAGCAACTAACATCTTTTAAAACACATTAGGCACTATATCCTTTAATTTTTGTTTTGAAATGCCATTGAACAAAAGGAAGGGAAAAGTTTTGGGTGAGGGATGTAGCTCAGTAGCAGACTGCTTGCCTAGTATGCATTGAGGCTCTGGTTTCAACCCAACAGCACCTGGGGGAAAAAGTCCCTTATAAGAAGGGAAAAGTTAACAAGAGGGGGGAAAGAGGTTGCAGGGTGAAGGCCAAAACAAATGTTATTTGGCCTTGAAGAGTATCCGCCATTCTATTTCATAATCCTAAAATTTTATTTAAATCCTCTCATTTCACCATCTCTCAGCTTCAGCAGAGAAGTATGATCTCTTCTTATCCTGAAATTCTGGGAGCGTATTGTAACTTTCTCCTCTTCCATAGGTTGTTACTTGTGATAGCCATCACTCAGTGATGGCAAAACTAGAAGGTCATGGCATTTCCATATTGAGGTCAACACTATTAACTATTCTTATGATCACACATATATTGTGATTTCATTTCTAGTTTTACAGAACACATATAAGTTTGTATCTTTCACAAGTGTCAGGTGTCTTATGATTTTAAGATCTTTGATTTTTAAAAATGCATCTGATAGACCTGTAGGGAAATATTTTATTACCTCATACTCCCTCAGGGGTGAAATTGCTGTCGTGACAAATGGATTACCTGGGAAAAATTATGTGCAAATTCCCAAGCTTTCTGGAGACAGACATTAGTCAAAAGGCAATGTCTTCTGTCATTTTCCTGGAAAGTCATGTATATTTGTTCTAAAAACAGCAATGACAACAAAAATGCTCTTGTTTCAAAAGGAAAAAGCAGATCAAATGGGGCCTCTGTGCATACAGCCTATTTAGAATAGACATTAGTGGAATGTAAGGACTCTTTAGAAATGTACAGTTCTTTACACTTCAATTCAATACCTACTTAATTGTTTTCCAGCCCATAGGGCAAGATAAGCTGAGCATATCTAATTTAGATTAATTTAGATTCATAATGTGTCCACTTCTAAAAAAGTACCACTGGGGTCACAAAATTCTTATTAAGGAAATATGAATAAAAAGTAAAGATTGATGAAAATATATCTAAGAATTTTTTTTATTCCTTTTTATGCTTTCTTCTTGAAACAACAGAAAAAAATGGATAGTATGGATTTTTTCCAATACACAGATTAATAGGGTTGTCAGGTAAAATACAGATTACCCAGTTAAATTTGAATTCCACATAAAATACACAGCCATCTTGTGTTTGTATTTGGTAAATATAGCAAATCCACTCATGTTCCTTTGTTTCTCCTTAAGATCTAGGGGAATTGAGGCACAGAGATGCATAGGCAGAACATATATGGAATATAGTTCCAAAGCTTCCAAACAGGATTTGAGGTCTCTGCCTTCCAAACCACTGTTATGACCTGTTCACACCTTGTTTGTGAATATTTAAGTTTATTGCTTTCAAAAGCAACTGCTGGGCATGGTGGCAGAGCCCTGTAATCCCAGTACTTGGGAGGCTCCTGAGACAGAAGGATTTCATGTTGGAGACCAGCCTCAGCAACTTAGAGATACCCTCAGCAACTTAGTGAAACTCTGTTTCAAATTTAAAAAAATAATAATAATAAATAATAAAAAGAGTTGGGGGTGTAGCTCAGAGTTAGAATATCCCTGGGTTGGATTACCAGTACCAAAAAAAAAAGAAAAGTAAGCTCATCTATACATTCATAAGAACATATGTTTTTAATTATTTAATTTATTATAAATGGATCATTTATAATTGCATACATTTGTGGAATACAAAGTGATGTTATGATTTTTAATGCAATGTGGGATAATTAAATCAAGCCAATTAATATATCCATCACCTCAAATGCTTCATTCATGTTGTCAATGACAGAATTTCATTTTATTAAAGAGTGACTGGAGCCGGGCATGGTGGTGCACCACTGTAATCCTTATACCTGGGAGCCTAAGACACGAAGATTGAAAGTTCAAGGCCAGCTTCTGCAACTTAGCAAGATCCCATTTCAAAATGAAGAATAAAGAGGGCTAGGGTACAATTCACAGGTAGAACTTCCCTGGGTTCCATCCCCAGTACTGGGAAAAAAAAAAAGCAGGGCAGGGAAATGAGTAGTATAGCATTGTGCGTGTATACCACATTTTCTTTTTCCATTTACCTGTTGATGGTCCCTTAGGCTGATTCCATAACTTGGCTATTGTGAAACATGCTGCAAGGAATATGGGAGCCCAGCCAATGCTTAGCCTGACAAAGGTAACTTCTGGGTCAATGGGTGGTTATACCACCAACAGACATGGACACTCGCTCTTAGGTGTGAAAGCAATAACTGAGACAAATCTACTGATCTACTATATGCTTGGGTAGAATATTAGGGGAGAGAAGGGGTAGAAAATACTTTATAATCACAGAATTTGTTTTATATAATAACATTCTGCTCATCTATTCCTCAGAGACTTAAAAGCAAAAAAAAAAATGCAAGTTCCTTAAATGATATAAGTACATCAAATTAGGAACAGTAACTTTATTAATATAATTTTTATTAAATCCTAAAATAAGAGGGATTTCCAGCAAGATGTTGATCCATGATTAATTCATTTTAATTATGTTTTTCTTATTTACCTGATTTAAACTTCTCTCTTAAATCATGACATCTTATTAAAAAGCTTTCTTCGGAGACATAATTTTCTTTCCTGCCTCTGAGTGAGATTCATTTCACTTTATAATCAATAAGCCTCGTGTTCCATTGTGCACCTTTCAGGCGGTTGCTTTCACATTATTTAATCTGTCTTAGAATTTCCTAGAGGCTTAGATTTAGTGCTGCAAAATAGAAATGAACAGCCTTTAATCATTAGGTCTGCCTGAAATGATGTTAATCCAAGTTTAATGTACCTGAGCCTTTGGGGATATTTGTAGGATCCTAAACAGTGGAAAATATTTATCAAGGTTTCATTTACAAATTTTGTTACTAAAAAGCTTGCTGACATCATTAGACATTCATCTCACGCAGAAACAAAGAAAGGATGGCTTCCCTATTGTTTTATGATGTTCTTAACCTGGTAATTAAAAGAACAGAGCAACTCATGAACACATAGTTAAAACTAAATACAGTACTGCAAAATCGCCTCAAATAAAATAAAAAAAGCTTTCTTTTATATCTTGTTTGCCAATAATTGCATGTTTTGATCCCTTTCTAGTATAAGTGCTAAATGTTCAGCAAATGTTTTTTTTTTCCTCCTGATATGGATAATTACAACAAAAACAAATTGTAACGATTCTTTAGGGTAGGCTTCCCCTCCCCCATGTCCCATCCCACTGGGACAGCTATATCTCTTTATTACAACTTCCCTTCTTAATGTCAAATTTCTTGCCCTTTCATTTATTTACCACAATTTCTGTGTATTACTCTTGATGAAGAGCCTTTTTCCTGCAAGCTGCGCCTCTCTCTCTGAGTCTCCAGTGCCACCTCTTTGCAACCTGTGACATATTGGGTCAATATACAAGAGCTGCTAGGCCATTCATGCAAAGACGATGATGAGTTTGCTACAGCAAGACAAGCAGAGAAGCAGATAATACATTCTGGCTCTTTTCATTTCCTGAAAGCCAACTGAATACGTAAATGCTATACCTATTAAACAAGTAGTCAGTCATGACACACAAATTCTGAAAGGGTTAGGTAGACCCTCTAATGCCTTAAGAAGCTCATCTATCAAACTCAAGACCGAATCCACAGAATTAGAAAAAGTCCCTACTTATCAATCCATCCACACACATCCGTCCATGGCTGCTCATAGATCTCCTTCCATTCACCCACCGTATAAACCATTTAGTCTCTATTTTGGTGTCAACTTTCCCAAGCTGTTCTCCTTCACGCAGTTTTCCCCAGGAGTGGACTCTTGCTTTGGACCTCACATTTGTGTGAGTCGTTTCATTTGGTGGCAATTTCAGCAACACTGAGCTCCTTCCAGAAGTTATGAGATTTAGTTCTGAATACCCGGCTTCACTCTGAAGGGCGAGGATTTCTTTCCAATTATGAGGTAAATACTGGCATTCTTGGGTAAGGTTTTGATCCCAGGGAACTTGAAAATTATCCAGTTCAATGAAAAGACAAAAGAGGTGGGTCAGGTGGAAACTCACCTGAAAGCAGAGGCCCACTTATTTGTGCACATTCCAAATTCCTGAAAGGACTGTCAAAGGAATGATTGTAAAAGCGCTGGGTTGCAATTAGGATGAAATTTATTGTGAGAAAAACAAGGCACCATTCTAAACTCCTTTGGACTGTTTCTTCAAAAAAAGACTATAAAAAAATTGAGACTGTTTTCCTTGTAGGTTAAGATGAAGATTTTTACCTATCATTTTGACTCAGTGCTAAACTGGATCATTCTTAGAACCTCTCTGGTTCTCCTTTTTTGTTGTTGCTAATTATGCATTATTACATATTATACTTCCCTTAAAATTCACCAAAGTCTCTTGCTATAAACATGTTTGTGAAAAGTATATTTTTGGTATAGTTCAGATCTCTCTCTAAGACAATATGTGAAGGACAACATTTTGTTGACAGGCTTATTCATCTCAGAATAATTTTATTATAAGTTAGAGTCCATTCAAATATCGACCTTGTGAAAATTATACAAATGAATTGAAGGACTGACTGAAGTCTTTGATATTACTGAATGAGGTCTGAATTCTTGGGAGTATGAATTATCAGATAGTAGGTCAGAGAATGACTTGGTTTCTCTGCATTAATTTGCTCTAAGTTTTTATCAAATAGTTTAGTGTGTTCTTTAACTAGCCCTATATTCTCATATTGAAAATCTGTACTTAAGATGTTGAAGGTCATGTCCAATTCCAATGATAACCAGGAGCTGTTAGCTAACTTTCCAAGGCAATAGCTTCTGACTTCAAGTCCAGCATCTTTCAACTTTGATGTTTCAATACCTATTTCTACAACACTGCTCACAGAAACAACTCTGAAACCTTGATTTGCAATTGGGAAACTCACTGTGAGAAACTCAAACATACTGACTCAAACTACTCTGGTAAGCTTTTTCAAAAAGACATGGGAAGAAAAAAAGATTTGGGCCATCCAATAGTCTACCTCAAAGTCCCTCTGAAAGCTAAGCAGGCCTGCTGCTTTTCTGTCACTTTACAGACAAGAAGAAGAGCTACTGCAGTTTTCAAAGTATATTCTGAGGAACACTGCTATATCACAGAGATGACCTCCCAGTTAAGTGTTCAAGGAGCTGAGAATTGTCCCTCTTGATTGGAGAGGTACACAATATATGAAGAATGCTGAATTGTCCTTTGGTAACCATGCCTGCTTACCTTGGTTTACAGTGGCGTTTATACACAATTATACCAAGATCACTCACTGAACTGAACTTGAGAGGGAGGGAGGGCAAGGGAGCGGGGTGGGAATCGGGGATAAGGTCAGATGAGAAATGTGTGCACATTTGTCTTTATCAATTTGTACTTAACAAAAATGTATAAATACAAAGCACGAATTATTACAAAAAAATAATGTTAAAAAAAAAGAAAGGGTAGCTTCTGAGTGTATAATATCAAAACTTTTGGAAATTAAAGAAAAATGATAATCTTTCATTTGAAAATATTTTCGTGGTAAGCTTGACTTTCTTTAAAAATATGAACTCTCAGCTGGGTGTGGTGGCGCACGCTTGCAATCCCAGCATTTGGGAGGCTGAGACTGGAGGATCAGGGTTCGAGGCCAGCCTCAGCTACCTAGTGAGGCATTCCGCAACTTAGTGAGACACTGTTTCAAAAATTAAAAAAAATAGGGCTGCGGGTATAGCTTATAGATAGAATGCCTCTGAGTTCAATCCCCAGTACCTAAAAAAAAAAATGAAGTAATTGAAAAGATCAGAGCTATATATAATTGAAAACCAATAGAAAAAAAAAAAAAGAAAACATCTCTATGTAACCATGCTTTCTTGTAAAATCCTTTGTAACTAATATTCCATTTTAGGAAACATAGGGGAAAAAAACACAGAGTAGTGAGATCTAGCACCCCCTTCCTATGACTCTGAATAAAGCTCCAGGTCTCTGATGCTTCTTGCCTTGTTTTTCAGAATACAGGGGTTTACAGGATGGTTACCAAGTTTCCTCCAGGTAAAACATTGTTTATTTTAAATTCTATATTAATGATGGTGATGTCTAGCACATGAATTTTAGGTAAAATTCTCTGATACTATAAATATGATTTGTATGTGTTATATTCAATATTATATTGAGGGTGGTACCTCATGCAATCACAACCATCTGTGTTGCCTGCTTTTTTTTAAGGCTGACATAATGGAGAAAGCTTAGCATCTCCACATGACATGCCAAGACTGTGAGTTAGACACAGTTCTACTCTCAGTTCAGATACTTAACTGTGAGGACTTAGGTCAGTCATTTAACCTCCTCTAGATTTTAATTGCTTCACCTGTAACTTAAGAGGGTTGAACTGAATGACCTCTCAGGTCTCCTTCAGTGCTATGATGTGAGGCTCGGTAGACTTCTTAAATAAAGACAAGGATGTGTGACCTCTATGTCTTTGCTTCTGCAACTTGTCATTGACCCTATTGATTATTTAATGTCAAGACTTGATTAGAAATGCAGTCTCTAATTATAATGTTGTTCCAAGAGGATACTGGAGCACCTTTCCTGGCATTGTTAACATTCATTCATCAATTCAGCCATCACTCATTAATAGCCTAATATATGTCAGGTGTTGTGCAGAACTCAATCTGAACCAACACAGGCAAGACAAGCCACTGTCACCAAGAAGCACAGGGTTAAGTGAAAAATAGACACAAGTACTAAAGCATCGCTGTAAAGATGATATGGAGTGTATTCAAAACTCAGGGTTTTTGAACCTCAGTACTACTGAGAATTGGAGTCAGGTGTTTCTCTGCTGAGAGGAACACCCAGTGCACTGTGGGATGTTTAGCAGCATCCCCAGCTTTTAGCCACTAGATGCCAGTAGCATCCCCACCAGATGTGACAGCAAAACATGTCTTCCGACATTTCCAAATATCTCTTCTGGAGGGATGACACAATCTCCCTTGTTTGAGAACCACTAATTTCATTATATTTTCTTACTGTTAAGGAATTTTCCATCTGCTATGCCCTAAATTAGTCTGACTATAAATTTTTAAAGATGGCAAATCATGTCCTATATCTTTAAGAATAATGCCAAGTTTGCAAAACAATAACAAAAACCCAAACAAACAAACAAACACAAATGAAATAAGGACCTCCACCAGTTTAGGACGATATACTATCCAGGGAGAGTTTTTTATTTAGGTCCTGGGGATTGTATCCCAGGCTTTGCACATGCTAGGCAAGCACTCTACCAGTGAGTTACATCCCTAGCCCTTTTCATTTTATTTTTCAAGACAGAATCTCATTACGTTGTCCACTCTAGCCTTAAATTTGTGATCCTCCTAGCCTCAGCCTCCAAAGTAGCTGGGATTACAAGTGTGCACCACTGTTCCTAACTTATTCAGCAAGGGTTTTGAAAAATGAGTATGAAATAATTTGCTGTCCTCAAAAGCTTAGAATCTTGTTTGGGGCAGGGGGTGGAATGTAACACCAGTCATGTGGAAAAGGCTCCAGAGTAGGACAATGGGCTAAGACCTTCTTGTGCTTTCTTTTTTGTAGCTCCCTGGTATAGTTGCTCCATTTTGCAGACCTTTCTGCTAGGATCTCTCTGTCCAGACCCTAACTCTGGGTCACTGTATGAATAATGCATTTACAATTTGACCATTGCAAGGACAGTCCCAATTTTTGATGGTTTTCTTGAAAGCCCTTGCCTGGCTATCCAGCTGCTTATGAATCTAAAGAACAGGCAAAGTTGCAACTGTTTGGGTATTTATTTGCTAATATCTATGTATGTGAAGTCATTTTCTTATCTTGTGCCTGGGACACAATTGCTTTGAAAATAAGCACTTAATAAAGTAGAGGAAATAGAGTGAGTCAGTCTTGATGAGTATATGAGAACCATTTTTTTCTAATTTCTTAATAATTATAATTCAATTTTGAGCAAGCACAGCCTGCCATAATACCTAAAAGCTGACATACTACAAAAAGCATGTTTTCCTGACTGCCAGTTTGACGGTATCTCTATCAAGGACAAGAATACATCTCAACTCTCTCCTCTATGGTTGCCAGACTTCTAGAAGGAGAGGGTTCAAATGGTTTTCAAGTCCAAACACAGAGAATTTATCTGTCCTGATGCTTTTTGCATTGGTTGTAATGACCTCCCACAACATTTGCTAATTGTACGAACCCAGAGGGCTGTCTTACGTTATTTCAATTCAGCAGATCGTTGCAAATGTCAGGCCAGTCACGGGAACCTTGTAACCACAAATTGATGAGATGGGATCACTGAAGTTCAGATACACCCTGTTCCTCTTACGCTGTAGATCCCCAGAGGGCACAGCAAACTAATAAGGCAAGGTGGTCTTAGAGACAAAAACCACTAGATTCTTCCATGGGACTCACCTTGGTTCATTTGCTAGCTATGTGTCAGCATTTCCCTGAATCATCTTGGATAAATTGCTTTACCTCTCTGGCTTTCTGTCATCTCAACTGTGGAGTGGAGATAGTGTGCACTCTCTATTTCCCTCTGGCGTCCTGATAATTAGATAACGTCCAAGAAACACTCTGAGCTCTTCACAAAAGCCTGCTCTGTAAATACAAGATATCGCAAGTGCTTTGATAAATCACATTAGGAAATAAATCAAGCACAGACGTCTGTGATGTGCAGTGCCACAAGACTCTCCTTTGCTGTTTTAACAGGTTGATACCTCAAAGAAATTATTATTGCCACAACTTTCATTACTAGTGGGGCACTGGAAAGCTTTCCTGAACCAACCAGATGCTTGTTTTAGTTCAAGCGAAAGAGTACACGTGACAAAAACCAAATTGCTTATTTTCCCTCTTTTTGTTTTCACTGTTTGGAGGCTGTATATATGCTAATTAAAGGTAAAAATAACAAAATTTTGATTTCTTTGAAAATGAATTAACACTGGTATGAATTCTTTTACACTATGCTTTTCAGCTTGCCCTTTTCTAAGCTCAGTACTCACTATGCAAACTGTATTTTTGAAAATGTGTAACACATTTTATATGTATTTGGTTCTTACTTTGACATTTTGCTATAAAATATTCCATAAAACTATGTTTATACCTTTAAAAAGTCACTAAAATATGCCTTGGAAGAACCTGATGGGTACCTTAAAGAATGAAGAACCTGTCATTCAAAATTGTTTCTCCTACAAATTCACCATTCAATTGGTCCCTAATGCCAGCATGCATCCTGTTAGAAGCAACTACTCCCTGTACCAATCCCCTCCCCAAGACTTTGTATTCTCTCTTTAAATTTTTGTTCCTATTCCTGTTCTCTTGTACTTAGATCAGATGCGTAGTTCCTGGCACAGAAACAAGGATCTACACGTCATTCTGTGATGAATCTCTGAATAATCACCAGCATTGTTTCTTGAGTGACATACCATGGAATGATAGATACTTGAGTATCCCTTTTTCTTTTGGGAGCCAATATTTGGATGCTAAGAATACATTTCTCAACCAGGCATGGTAATGCACTGCTGTGATCCCAGTACTAGGTAGCCTGAGACAGGATTGTAGATTCGAGGCCAACCTCAACAACTTAGCAAGACCTTCTTTTAAGAAAAAAATAAAATAAAACAGGGGTAGGGGTGAAGCTCAGAGGTAGAACACACCTGGGTTCAATCCCCAGGTTCCCCTCTCATACACAAAAAATGCTTTACTCTATTTCAAGTCTTGTTACTTCTGCTGCTGACAAATTATACTGCTCCTAAACTAACCTTTTGAATAAAGTCTTCTGAAAGACACACACACACACACACACACACACACACACACACACACACACACACACACCCCGATAGACTGCTATCTATATCTATATATCTATTACTCAATATGAGCATTAATTAAAACAGATGTTCAGTAGACTCAGTTGCATAAGGTGATGATATAAAATGTCCCAAACATCTGAGGATCAGAATATTTATTTTGAAATTGCAACTTATATGAATGGTTGAGTAGAAAAATATGGACTCCCATTGTCCATATGCCCACGTAACTGCATTTCAGCTCTCCGAGGGCAAATACAATACCTGGATTAATTAAAAACCCAGCCTTCCATTTTTAATGCAGTTTGTAAAAGAACTCAGAGAGCTGGACAAAAAGATTTACTGGGCACAGGTTATATTTAGAGACATAAAATTCATCAATTACTTGTATGGAACACACACTGCCAAAAGACAACTTGCTACTTCAGAGAGTCTTAAATGCAGTACCTGCAAAAATGATTTATGAGAGATGGCACTAAATTTCACTAAGAAGCTTCAACTTAGAACCCTCTGCTCCAGATTCTCCCCTAAGGGATGATGATGATGATGATGATGATGATGATGATGATGATGATGTTAACTCTGTCTTCAGAAACTCATCTAGGATAAATGCCACATTTCCCACTGCTTCTGTGCCCCTGAAAGCCATTTCTTACTAGATTTTTGGAAAACACACAAACCAAACCAATGCTTTAAAACAAGGAAAGAGCCAGATGTGCTAGTGCACACCTGTAATCACAGTACTCCGGAGGCTGAGACAGGAGGAGCAGAGGCTTGAGGCCAACCTCTGCAATTTGGCAGGACCCTCAGCAACTTAGCAAGACCTTGTTTCAAAAATTTTTTTAAAAAGTGCTGGGCAGCCGGGCGTGGTGGCGCACGCTTGTAATCCCAGCATTCGGGAGGCTGAGACTGGAGGATCCGGGTTCGCGGCCAGCCTCAGCTACCTAGTGAGGCACTCCGCAACTTAGTGAGACTCGGTTTCAAAATAAAGAATAAAAAATAGGGCTGGGGGTATAGCTCGGACGTAGAATGCCCCTGAGTTCAACCCCTAGTACCGCAAAAAAAAAAAAAAAAAAAAAAAAAAAAGTGCTGGGCATGTAGCTTGGAGGTAGAATGCCCCTGGGTTCAATCCCCAGTACTAAAAACAAACAAACCAACAATACATTTTCATGAAAAGAATCTACATGACAGAACTCTCAGAGGCAGCAAAGAGTATACTCATTCATTTCTGTAGTCAAAACTTTTCACCACGATTCCCACTGAGAACACTTCTATTTTACACATAGGAGTACAATAAAGTTTTGAGTTCTTGTGGCATTGATGCTAGATCATTATATGTAAAATTAACTCTTGGACTACTCTGTAAGTCAGCTGCAAGTCAAAATCTCACCCTTTCCCCTACCGATGCACTGGTCAAGGCAATCTAAGGAATACATCATTTCCAAAAAGGTGAAACATAACTCCCTCTTCCCCCATGCAATCTCCTCTCAGTGCACGTGTTCCTACATGCAACACAAACACACGCTTCATGGTTTACCTTTTAATTAGTGGATCTGTCAAGGGTCCTTCCTAATATATCCATTGGGAATACAAGCTGATGCATGCTCTTCACCCCCAAGTGGCATCTGACTCCACTCCATGCCATCACTCAATGCAGTATGGATGAATGGGCCAGGTTCAGGTTCACTTCCCTACAGTGCCTTCATCCCTCATAGCACATGACGAGCGAGCCAGTGAGTGCTGCAGCTCCTGGTGCTCTGCTCCTGCTAAAGCTAATCAAAAAAGCATGTTGCAAAAAGCTCTCTCCAGCCTCTCTCCTCACCCTTGGTGTGACAAAGTTAAAGCTGCAGCATTAAAAAAGAACCACCACCACCACCACAATACAAGCAGCCTTGCCAGAGGAGCTTTCTTTTCCAGCCAAACATTATCCACGGCAAGGCTTACGGACATGTGAAGCCACATAGGAAGCCTTGAACTTTACTGCCCCCAAAGAGCCCGGGCAAAACTCCATGGGTGCCTGTGCCACGCAGGCATCAGTCTCCCCATTGGTGCCTCTTTGCAACATACCTTAGGTGTGCACCGAGGTCAGAAAAGAAACATCCAATACACAGCAGAGAACACGGCCGACAGCTTAACCTTGCTCCTGCCTTCAAAGATGCCTAACTGTTCTGTTAGCTGAGGACTCTCCTTTTACCAACATTCAATTTGAATGAGCCAGTGCAAACATACTGCTCGTCTGCTCCTGAGAACAGGATGCATTTATGTGAAACACGAGGAGCATGCCTAAGGCTGAGGCATCCTCTGCATTCCCAGGAGCTTTTATTACAGGGCTAGCTTACATTTCACTGCCAGCACCCGCTGCACTTCACTTCCGCGAGCATTTCAACTTCAAGCCAACCTCCCCTCCGCATGCTCGCACACACCTGAAATGTTGTGATTGTCTTGTGTGAAAGGAAGCACCTTCTTCAAGCTCTCATCTGCACCCAGGGATCCTCCTGCTGACCCTGATGCTGGCCGAGCTGACTGCCATGTTCCCTTTTCTCTTTCAACCAGCAACTTTCCAGACTGGGAAAAATGATCACCAGATGCACTGTCGTGTGTCAGCTCTATGCTTAGAAGCAACTGCTCTCTGGTTCGTTATCAGAAATGACTCCCGGAAAACAGGGCGAGTTGGCTTTCACTCACCTTTGATACATGCCATTAATTAGAACCTTAGCAAAAACTCACTATCCAAGAAGTATATGATGTTATATTATGTGATAACATGTGGTTACCAGGCCACCATCAATATCCCATCTGATTAAAATGACCAGTTACCTGCAGTGAAGGAAAGCAGGTCTCTTGGTACCTTTAATGTTACATCTTTCCCCTCCCATGCAATTCTTAGTGGACTGAGTTGCACAGACAACATTGTTATGGTGTCTTTTTTTTGTCCTTAAAATTGCCCCAACTACCTAACATGGTTTGGGAATTAAAATTGCAAGGCTGTGCTGCAGTATGTGATTTTGTGTTAGGCTATTCAGGCAGAATCTTGGGATGAGGTGGGTTGAGAAGGGATTTTCTAAACCTTGCCTCACAACTCTGGGTTTGGGTAATATATATTTAGATATAGCAGAAAGATCTTCCTGAGACCTTTGTTATGGAGAGTAAGACAACTGAGGTTGTCAAGGACTAACCTGTAGCAAGAACCCCTGGGAGGAACTACCCAAGTATTTATTTGGGAAATGCAGACTGTCTTCACTGAGATCTGAGGAATTCTGCTCTGTTCTGCATGCTGGTGGGAAAACTTTTCTCACCATACTCAGAGGTTATGGAGTTCTGACTCAGAATGATGTGGAAAGCAAATTATAATTTCATAAAGTCTAATTTAACCAATAAAAAACGTATAATGAAGGAACACTCTTTGAAATGACCAGAATTCCCACATCTACCTACTGGACTCGACTCAAGTCCCCACATTTTTCCTGGATTCAGATACTCAGAGTGGTTGCTTAATATTATTTCAGGCTCATAGACATTAAAGACAATCGTAGTACAAAACCCAGCATAAAAGTGGCGGCAATATTACTTTCTGTGAGTATCTCTTCGAAACTGAAACCAGTTTTTACCCCATGGAACAAGAAACTATGCATACAGGTTAAAAGCATGAGTGTATGTGTATATGTGTGTATGCTCATGCACATTCACATATACACGTGCATGTGTCTAACAGTTATGGGTATAAGTACCAAGTTATATAAATCTCATCCTAGGAGTCAATGAAAAATAAAAAAAGAATATGATTCAGAGATTTCACAAATAGTTGGTAAATCGACGGGTCAAAAAATAAATTCTAGTAGATTCTTAGACCCAACACCAGACCTAAGTATAAACATTCAGTTTCTAATCATAGCATAGACATTTGAGGCCATCAGCATAAGCCCGGGAGACATGAGTGGTGACAGAGAAGGAGAAACAGATGCATATGTTAGCACTGATGATTAGGGTAGACAAAATTCAGGCAAATGTTCCATCCAGCTCTCAGAAGGAAGCAAGGATTTTATGATTATGATTGCTTGCAGAGAGCATGGACAATTGGATGATGTGTTCCAGCATTTGGGGGGATATGGAAGCAGCTGGTAGGAAATGGTGACTATAAATATCAGTTCAAAAACTCCAAATAGAAGAGGCTCAGGATGGATCGATTCACTTCTCTGCTCATTTATTCAAATAAGCATTTCTGAAGTGCCTCTGGTGGGCCGCGGATGGTGCGGCCCATTGAGGGATAATGGAATGAATAATAGATGACACCTCCAGCACAGATGGGGGCTCATGGTCTCAGAACTCAGGATGCTTTCCCTCAATTTCCAAGTAAATATTTCTGTCAAAGTTTGAGAAATGACAATGTAGTATTCCACAAGAGGGAATCCTGATTCCACAGATCAGAAATCTTCCCATGGTTCTATACAACTAACTTCCCTCTCCTCAAATACCTTGGTGAGAGAAGTAAAGGAGCAGCCAAGGATGACTGGACCCTGAAGTGTCCACAGGAACCGTAAATGCTCACTTCTCTCCCTTAGAATCCCAAGCCGTGAAAGTCACCACTTTGGCTGTCATGACCTAAACCTTCTGCTTTATGTTTGTGCTTTTCTTAGATAGCAAAGTAGACATTTCAGGTGTAATTACGGTTGCTAATCAGTTAACCTTAAAACAGAAAGATCATCCTGGATCATTTTGGTCGGCCCAATTTCATTACATGAGTCCTTGGAGGGAGAAAGGAAGGCAGAAGAGAAAGGTGGAGGGATCTCAAGCATGACAAGGACTCAGTGTGCTGTTGACTGAAAATGAAGGAAGGTTATGCCAAGAGAACTGAGACCTTCATCTTAACAAGTTCAAGGAACCAAATCTAAGTGAGGAACTTAGAAGATCATGCCGGCTATAGCATCTGAGAACCATAGGCCCAGCTGATACCAGACCCTAGAGCACAGAATACAGCTATGCCACTGTATACTTGCAACTTAGAAAAACTGCAATAACAAATGGGATCACTTAAGTCATTAGTTAGTGTATGTTTTCACACAGTAATAGATAACTGATAAGCCAGGGATGACTAGGAGCAGGCTGGGTAACAGTCTACAAACCAACCATGCTACTGTGCAGGCTGTTTCCACTCATGTGGCTCATCTCTGCAGAAAGTAGCTTCTACCAGTGCCACAGATGTCACTGGGAATGGGCAAGCCATGCTTAGAAAGATACTAGGTAAGGATGGGGATACTCTTCAGCCAGGAAGATGATTCTAAGACAGATGGAGTAGAGGGGGAAACATTTCACAAATGAGTGCCAGCTACTGTGCTAGGCTCTGGAGATCAGAGGGGAAAAGGTCAGGAGCCTTGAAGACAAATGGAGGAGACTGGGAAATGAGCTAGAAGGCAAAGCAGAATGAAGTGAGATGTCAGGAATAGAGAATAAAATGCCATTCTGTCCATTTGGAAACACAGGGGAGTCCTCTGGAGCCATGGTAGCTGTGTGTATACCATCCTCTAAGAAAGACCATCAACCATCAAAATAACATTTTAGCAGGGTGCAGTGGTGTGGGCTTGTAATCTCAGTACATGGGAAGCTGATATAGGAGGATCACAGGTTTGAGCCCAGCATCAGCGACCAAGCCAGACCCTCAGCAACTTAGTGAAACCCTGTTTCAAAATTAAAAAAATAAAACAGGGCTGGTGGGGTGTAGCTCAGTGGTAGAGCACCCTTGGGTTCCTTCTCTAGTACCCAAAGAAAATCAACACCTTTTATATGAAGATTGAACTCACCCTAAACTTGTATGGCCCTACCCTATTCATCTGACCCTATTTCAGCCCTGTTGGAGTTTGGTGATTATATTTTGGTCATCTTGGACTTTTTTCGTTTATTTTCTATTTTCAAAAATACTGTCTTAAAATATTATGTTGATTACAGCACATTTGGCGCCCCTTGGGGTTATGCTCCCCAGGAGAGTGTCTCACTTGCTTCCTCATCCTAGTGAAGAATGAGTAGAGCTGGGTTGGTATGAGGGCTCAGGCTCAATGTCAATAATTCTAACATGAGTCCTACAGGATTCGGTAAAATGATTTGTCATTTTAAATTATGCTTTCTAATTTGGGGGCTTAATGCAAGTCTCGTCTCTCTTATTTCTTTCTAGTCTCACAGCCTAGAATGCTAGAGATAGTGTTATATATTATGAATAAATGACCTGAGCCCTAAACTTTTCAGCAATTCCTAGTTGGAAAAGATTTATAAAAGCTCAGCTTTGTGTTCTTTAGGCCTGTAGTTAATCTACTTAGTCGCATCAATTTTATTGTTAAATTAGAAAAAAATAATCACAGAACATCTACATGGCTCCCATTCTGGAATCCAACACATCTATGAATAAAAGTGAATTAAAGCCAAGCATGGTGGTGAATGCCTGTAATCCCAGTACTTGCAAGGCTGAGGCAGGAGGATCTCAGGCTTGAGGCCAACCTCAGCAACTTAGTGAACCCCTATTTCAAAATAAAAATAATAATAAAAAGGGCTAGAGTACAGCTCAATGGTAGACTGTCCCTGGGTTCAATCCCCAGTGCAACACTACCACCACCAAAAGGTGAAGTGAATTTAAGGCTTTGATGAACAGGGAGAGCTGATTCACAGTTGGCACCCTAGCTCCTTAGTCTAAGGACATCAGGTTACTTCTGTAACTTCATGCCATCGGTAATGCAATTCACAGGAACCACCACCTGGCATGTGTCATGCAGGGAGAGAAGCAGTCACAGAAGTCTCTGTTCCTCCTTTGAAAGATTGCCACCTTAGCGGGCTTCATTTTCTGCTTTTCTAAAAGGAACCCTGGTCTCCAAATTGGGGTTCACAGAAAACACTGAGATACCCAGTGGCTGACTCCACATTTAATTGGATCTTTTTTATAATAAGAAGGATTCTTTTTCCCTTGAGTTCTAAAAATAGCAGGAGACCATGTAGTTTGGGCTTTGGCTTATTGACAGAATGATTTGTCCCATTGGCTTTTTTGCTTTGTTTAGTTGGAAGATAATATTATTCCATTGTCAGATTGATGCTGGCTCCTTCTAGCTGTGAGTGGGCTTAACACAAAAGGTATTCTCAGGGCCAATTGAAACTAGCAGGTAGAAATTGTTACACATCTGGAACAAAACAGAGGAAAAGTATATGGCACTTGCTTTGATAAACTCGCACCATTTATTATCTGGGACTGAGGTTTTTAAAAGCAAACATTCTGTGGAGTTTAAGCAATCAGCATCTGATTATTGCTTAATGACTGAACTCTCCTGAAGGTTCCATAATAATTAAAACACACACACACACACACACACACACACACACACACACACACACACACACAAAGAAACGCAATGTCAAATGAGAATTTGAATTTTTAAACACCCAGGTTAAAGCATGTGAAATGTAATATTCTCTCTGCAAAATGAATGATTTCCTTTTCACTAAGCAGTCACTTAGAACTCCACTAATTCAACAGTGCACGCAGAGTGAAGTGGGTGAGTCAGCCTGCCCCATGAAAACATTAAGTCATGCATATTGCGATTAAGCACTTGACTTTACAAATCCGGGGCTACGTTATACAAGGCTTTTACACCTTACACCTGATTTAGACTAAAATATAAGCAAACTGTCCTATAACTGTAGGATCATCTGGTGATGCAGCCAGTAGAGAAAAGTCAGTAGAGCTGTTTCCCCAAAGTTCTAAAGGACTTCTTTGCTACATCATGACACCAGGAGACCAGAGATTGGTCCATTAACTCCCTGCCTCTCTTGCGGGCCTATCCCAGGAAGATGGTGTTAGGTCTGGTCACACTTTAGGACTGATCCCTTTATTTAATCAGATCTAATCATTTCAGAACGCAGGGCACCCTCTCCTCTGAGGTGGTCCCCTACACCAGTTAGTAGGAAGGCCAGCTCTGTCAACACACGACTACAATATAAAGGTATGTCATCTTCCTAGAAGCCTTCCAGAAATTGAATTAACTGTTTCCAGGACCAAGTTACAAAATCCAGAGCAACAAAGGATGGCCTAGTTTAGGTAAACCCTGATCTGAGAACTCAGCATGCCCAGTCTTTGCAGCTTTATCAAGAATAAAACTTGACTACTACTTTGGAAGATGAAGTGACGGCAATGAAGCTGAATGATGGGATGGAATACAGAGCAAAGCACTGTAGTGGGGGGATATGAAGAATGGGTACCACTATATTCCCATGGGGCTTGTATGCCTAGGCCGTGGCTCTCTTTTCCCTGGGGTGCGTTGGAATCCCATGGGAACCATTAAAAACACTCATGCCTTCGCCTGTCCCACATACTCTGATGAAAGTGGTATTGGGATTTAAAAAAAATACCCAGGTGATGCTAACATTCAGACAAGGTAGAGAACCACCAGGGTAATGCAGACAGGTTTCCAGCAGCTTCTGAACGTTAGCAAATATCAAATGTCAGGAGGCAGCACATGGTTGTGTTAATCTGACTATAAAGACTAAAAATCTGAATTAAATCAAGGCTTGCACTAAATAAGCACAGGAGGTGGTAAGTGTTCTCTGAAGAAGTGCTAGGCATGTATTCTGGAAGTATCTCAGCATTTACCAGAAGACAGCATTTCCACATTTTTTCATATTTTAGCATGTTTGATAAAACACAGGATGCCCAGCTAAACAGGAAATTCAGATAGACAATACATATTTTTTAGTATAGATATATCTCAAATCTTGGATGAGATAGTATTTTTTAGTATAAGTGTGGTTCCCAAATTGCGCGGATCATATGTATACCAAAAACTTTTTGTTGTTTATCTGAAATTGAAATTTAACTGTGCATTCTGTATTTTTATTTGCCACATGTGGCTACTATATTCATAATCATTCCTAATTGTCATAATAGGCACATTTATTGATCTCAAGTGCCAGCCACTGTGCTGAACATTTAACGTACAGAAACAGATTTAATTTTTCCAGGAACTACCATTATACAGATCTGGAGGTTGCCTGGAGCATCATAAAGACTCCTTAAATGGTTCCAATTGTCTTGACATTCTAACAACTTAATTGCAGGAAGGTCTTTGAAGTACACTCCTTACCAGAGAGTTCCACAACTGGTCTAAGCTATTGGGGGAGAAAATTTCCAGAAACTTCCAAAGAGCAAAATTCGAATTTGCTTCCTACTGAGAACTATCTTGAATCCATGCAATGAAGTGATACATGGGCATACTCTGCTTCAGCCTCCCTCTATTTCTCAGCTGCTCCAACTCTCTCTAGCACTCACTTGAGCATTGCTTGCCTTGGGTCTAGTTTGTGTACTATGTACTTAGGCCTATGACGGTTGCACCTGAATTGAATATGTGTGGACTTCTTTTCCTGGCTATTATTCCCTAAATAAGATAGTATAAGAACCATTCACACAGTATTTACATTGTATTGGTTATTAGGTATAATCTAGAGATGATCTAAAGTATATTGGAAGGTGTATGTAGGCTATATGCAAGTACTGGACCATTTTGTATAAAGGTACTTTAGCATCTACGGATTTATCCATGAGAGGTCCTGGAACCAATGACCCAAGGATACTAAAAACCAACTGTACATATATTAAAACACAACTAAAATAAACTCTTAATATAGGAATATCCACCTCGGTTTTTAAGCCATAAGTAAATTAATTTAGAAAATATTAGTTAATTAGGGACATTTGGACAGCACTTCAATGCCTTTTTTTCTCTTCTTGTTATTCCACCTGCCTCCCAAACATCATGGCCAACCATAATTCTCAGTTCTAATGATGACTAGATGATCTGGCTGGGCCACGATGGGGTTGGAAGCTATTCATCAGACTGTGTGATAAGGGTGGACAATTCTTTGTTGTGAATTTTTAGAAAATATATGTTATTTACACGATATATACTAAGAAATACAGATATTAAAAATTAGTAAAACATGTATACAAAATTCAAATACAGAAGGGAATGAGATAATTTTACAAGGAAACCAAGGCGGAAGATGGCTAATCTCAGGTGTCCTAGCAGTTGAGGTCAAAAAGGGAAACTCAATTTACTTCAGCGTTCCCTATCTAATAACGGGAAACACACTTTAACAGGTTAAGGGAAATTTGCCTCTGGGAATGAGATTAATATATCACTTTACTTATTAATAAAGAAGTCTTCCCCAACAACATAGTAGACCAAGTCTATTTTTATACCTCACTAAAGATACAGAAGCATTTGGGGTTCCAAATATTTTTTAAGAAGAAAGCCCCTGAACACAGAACAGATAAGAAGCAAATAAAATATGGTTAAGGAAGAAAGTTTGGGTTCTATCCATTTTTATTTATTTGTTTATTTTTGGTACTAGGTACCAAACCCAAGGGTATACTACCTCTGAGAAACACCTCCAGCTCTCTATTTTTTATCTTAAAATAAGGTTTCACTAAGTTTCCTAGGCTGACCAGAAACCTGCGATCCTCCTGTCACAGCCTCTCGAGTACTGGGATAACAAGTGGTTCTTGCAATTTTAGAAAAAGCTAGGTATGGTGTGGAGGTGCACGCTTGTAATCCCAGTACTTGAGAAGCTGAGACAGGAGGATTCAGGTTCGCAGCCAACCTCAGCTACTTAGTGAACTCTCTGCAACTTAGTGAGAAATAAAAATAAAAATTGCAAAATAAAAATAAAAATCAGGGCTGGGGTTGTAGCTCAGAGGTAGAATGCCCCTGGGTTCCAAAAAAAAAAAGAAAGAAAGAAAGAAAAAAAAGGCCTGGCATTCATTCATCTGAATGAAACATTAACGACTACAATTACAGCCCATGGTTTACTAAAGTCATTCCTTATTCGTGTGTGTGTGTGTGTGTGTGTGTGTGTGTGTGTGTGTGTGTGTGTGTTGCTAGGGATCGATCCCAGGGGAATTCTACCTCTGAACTACATCTTCAGCCTTTTTTTTTTCTTTGAAACAGGGTTTCATATGTTGCTAAGGGTCTTTCTAAGTTGATGAGGCTGTCCTAGAACCTGCAATCCTCCTGTCTCAGCCTCCCAAGTACTGGGATTACAGGCTTGCACCGCCAAGCCTGGTTTAGTCATTTTTTAAAAAATACTTTATAAGCATCTTCCAAACTCCCTTCCCTTTCTGGTGAGCAGATTTTCCCAGCACAGGGAATGGATGTTGGAGACAGACAGTGCCCCAAGGCTATGCGCGGCTCCCGGCACCACTGCTTTTGCAGTCAGTTTGCTCTACTGCCCCCAGCAAGGTTTTCTCTCTCCATCTGGCCAAGGCCAAGGACAGAGGGGCACTGCATTTCCCTGAGAAGATGGATGTGAGCCTCCTGGATAAAACAGCTAGAATAACTCCCAACCCATTTGGCTTTTGCTTTTTGTTACCTTTCTTCATCTGTTTTCCCAGTTTGAAAATTTTAAATGAGGCTAACAATTTGAAGTGAATGCCCTGCGGATGTTCTCTTTGTGAATTATAGTGGTTATTGAACAGGACAGACTTTTTTTAAAAAAAATAGGAAAATTACAAGGAGTAAAAGATCATTTGTTCAATACTGGCAAACTCTTTCACAAGCAAAAGTTCAGGCCAATAAAAACTATAGTCACTAATGGTAGAGGAAACCCAGTGTTCCGGATTGGTGATTTAGATTCCCACCTAAGATTAAGTTTTAGAATAGGAAGTAGGGATATTTGAACTTGGCCTCAGCTTCCCTTCCTGATCTCTGGGTATACCCTACATCAAAATATGTTCCTTGAACCTACTGGGCACTATATACTTCAGGAACCTATAACAGCAGTGTTATGGTATGGGTATGGCTTGAGCATCCCCCAACAGTCCATTTGCCATTTCGGATGAGTTCCTTGTTAGATCTGTGTTGACTGGCACCATGCCCTTAAACCTCTAAAACTATGAGCTGCATAAACCCTTTTTCTCTTTGTAAAGTTAGCTGCCTCATGTATTTTACTATAGTGATGAAAAGCTGCCTAATACTAATAGTTGCAATGACCATGAGACTCACACCATTTCTCTCTAACTACTAAATTTCTACTTATCTTTCAGGATCCATATTAAATACCACTTCCTCCATTAAGCCTCTCCAGAATGCCCAGTTATGGTTATTAGGCACCATGGCATTTTATAAAGGCCTATAACACTTTTCACATTGTATGAATATATTTCTCTTTGCAGACTAAATCCAAAATAAGTATGAGCTAAATTGAGTTTGAAATCAATTCAGATAAAAAGAGGCCTGCATTAGTTAAAAGATATAATCCCTCCTTTAAAAGAGGGTTTCTTAAACTTCCTTTGGAGACAAAACAGCATAATTTCGATTATTTGCATATCTTAAGCTATTTAAGCATTCTCAAAATCAAAATAAGTTTATTTTGATTCAACAATGCCCTCATACAGACCACACTGCCCTTTGGAAAGGGAAGCAGTCCCCATATTCAGAGAAGCAGAGAATGCTAACTTGATACAGGGCTACACAGTTCTATTTTCCAAGGGCTACTTTCTAAAGAAAGATGAAGAGAGAGGGAGATGCGTGGGTGGGGGTGTAGAGAGGGAGAAGAGACAAAAGCATTCAAATTAGGTCCAAATTTATCATATGCATTTTGTAAATTTGCTGTTCCCTTATAGCATTTATTACACATCATGTTGTTTGTAGATAATAGGCCATGTTTAAATGTTTTGACTCTGTTGACTTGCAAAAAATAGCACAGAGCAGAAAATGTAAAACACATTCCCTCGCCAGGTAGTAATCTGCAAACCATTCTTTTTACTTTTTTATTCCCTTCTCAATTTAGCACCAGCGTTCACTTTATTGGAAAGAATACAGCGTGAATAATTTATGCTAGCTGCTTTTCCTAATTTCCGTGGTGTCTTGTATTCAGTACTTCTTTTTTCCTGGTGGGGTCAGTTCCTGTACATGCTCTCATTCTCCACTACCTGAAATGGCAAAAGCCCAAACTGTAGGCTGCAATGTCTCTTCCTTATATATATTTCACCTCAGTTAGAGCTTACTCCTGAGTGTCGTGGGGAGAAAACTGATGCACAGAGATGTAGCACCTTGATCACACAGAAGGACCAGCTGCTACTCTCTCTTGTCTCTCAGGGGAAAGGCCATGCTAACCTGGAATTGTCTGGCAATTTATAGCCATTGCACAGAGGTGTCATCTCCACGGCTGCTAAAGTCATCCAGGACAATTTGTGTGTATGTGTGTGGGAGAGAAGAGGGGCTTACTAAGCCTGGTAAATCAGTGGGTGCCAATGACAGTAAGGATAAACAGGTGGAATTAAGTAAGTGAACTTCTAGGAGTTTTTGTTTCATTCGTTTTTAATGGAGATGGGGGCACATTCAGCCCTTATATTCCCCCCTTAATTCCTTTTTAATTAATATGATAAATGCCTTCCCCCAAACTTCATGAGCACTAACGGCTCCTGACCTTAGATTAATTTCTGACATCATCTTGTTCTTCATCTTCTATGTCAAATTCATGACCGGGTCCATCAATTTTACCTTTGGAAAATGTCTTGACATATTATCTTTCCCTCGTTGTCATCACCACTACCATTCCACACTACTGCTGTCCCAGGCACCAGGAACTCTCCCCTTGGCTAGTAACTGGACTCCTTATGCATCGCCCCCAATCTCTGTCTCCACACTGCAACCCACAAGCCCTTGTCAAAATGGAAATCTGGCTTTAAGACAGGTACCAAGGGTGGTTCATGGGCCTCTCTGGGCAACATATCCATGACTTGAGAGTTCCCTGCGGTATCTTTCATTAGAACAAAATGTGAAGGGCACCCCCAGATTTAGGCAATACTTTGGTGCTAATGCTATATGTGTAAGCAGAAATGGGTCCAGGACGTGGGCAGGTTGCCCACCCAGAGGTGGTCCAACTAGGCAGAAGCCTCGTCTGTATTCAGAGAAGACAAAAAAGTTGGATGGGTAGGTTTAAGATCTTGTAAAAACCTGCATTATTGTGGGAGAAACTCTTGGTGTTCTCTTCCTTTACTAATTCTGGGCAGGTAAGTGCATTAAAAAAGCTAGGTTGTATATTTCCCCATTGTTTCACCTGGTTCCATGCAAAGACAAACCATTGATTAGGAAAAGCAAATGCTTAGTCTCCTGAGCACCCCCAGGGAGCTAGAAGAGACAGTCCCTGTACCTGCCTAGTCTGACTATGCTCCCACCTCTTGCCATCACTCCCAGAAAGCAGCCCATTCAGGGATCTGGGGAAGGAGGAGCAGAACAGGGGTGGATCCCTTCAGCTTCTCATCCCTCTGCCCCTGTGATTGTGCTGTGGCTACCTTAGGGCATGGATGGTGCATACTCAGCCCTCTTCAGCTCCCAGCTCATGTGGCATTGCCTCCCAGCCCTTCCTCAATGCCAGCCCCAGGTCAGCACCTCAGGATGCTGAACTCCACCGTCCCTGCAGGTCTCCTTCAATGAGGTCCAAGCCAGTGGCACAATCCACTTTGCCACAGGCCCTTTGGACCCAGCACCCCTGTCCTACCAGACTGTGTCTCCATCAAGAGCAGATCCTAGGGCATTTGGGCATGGCATTGTATTCCCAGAGATGGCATCAAGACTGGCCCATGGGAATACTGGGTGGGTGTGCTCATATCTAGTGCCTGCATCATTTACGATAAATGAATAAATGCACAAGGATTGCTAATGCCTTGGTTTATTTATGTGCTTTTCATCTCTATTCTGGCCAGCGGCCATGACCTCCTCCCCGGACTCTGAGACCAGTCTCTGGGCTCCCTAGCCTGCCCTCTGCACTGCCATTAGTGGTCCCCAGCCTCCAGGATGCATTTCCCGTTCCTGATTTCAGTGAAGGAGCTTCTTCATCAATCAGCCTCACCTTTCTTTTCAGCTTCCTGTGGCCTGCAAATCTCACACTCTAAGTCTACCTACGCTAAGCTGATCCTTCCCTTTATAAGGCAGGCCATTATCTTGCCTTGATTGAAATGACTTTGCCCTTTCTCAGCCTGGCCAACCCCTTCATGTCCTGTCCGGCAGTCCCAGCCGGAATGTGACCCTGCAGATGATTCCTGAACCCTGAGGCTGAGCTAGCAGTTTCCTGCCCTGAGTTTCTACAACTCTCTACCTCAACATCTACCATAAGGTGAAACGCATGGTAGTGCCATTAATTATCGAGTTGTTGGCTGCCAATCTGAACTCTTAGGGGCAATACAAGGCTAATTCATGGATCTCCAGTGCTGAGCACAGAGCCTGATAGATGAAGTTAATAAATGAATTGACAAATGAAAGGACATGGGGATGATTTACTGGGGAAAGAAAATAAGAACGATGGTGGAGGAGCAGGGTGGAATAAGGTGGAAAGCTTGAGACAAGATATGAAATCCAAAACCTCCCTGGCGTTTCCTGTCTGGCTTCTACTGGCCAGTTGTCTCCTGACCCTGCTCTTGTGGTGGCAGGAAAGGAAGCTCTGCTCCTACCCAGAATGGCCTTGGGGAATAAGGTGGAGCCAGGTGATTTCTGAGGGATGAAGGAGAAAGAGGACATAATATAGAACATAAAATGGTGGGAAGACAGAATGAGATCTGACCCCAAAGAGACAGGTCTACATGGCAAGGGGACAGCAAGAAAGCTCTGGGCTGATAAGTAGGACAGGACAGTGAGGCAGAGGAAGAGGAGCAGAAAAACAGAGACCAAGGGTGCTGAAGACCAGCTGGCTCTTCACAGCTGCCTTGCCCTGAGCCCAGCCAGCCAGGAATCCCCACCAAGAAATGTGTGGATGGAGCTCTGTCTTTGCCAATATCTTTGAGTCTCTGTTTCCCATTGACCTTGGTCTCAGATATGTTCTCGAATGGGCTGCTTACAAAGATAAAGAATCGTAATAAGGGCCAAGTCTTAGAAGAACAAGCTGGATATGTTAAGCCTCTTGGCCAGGGTGCCCACAGGTGAGGTCAAGAGCTAAAACCCTGTCCAGAAAGTAGGTTCTGTGCCTGATATATATTCTACAGGCAGAGAAATCAAAGAATCAAGGCTGAGCTGCTGGGGGTGCAGCTCAGCAGCAGAGTGCTTGCCTAGTATACGTGAGGCCAGGCTTCCATCCTCAACACCACAAAGAAAGAGAGACAAAGAGAGAAAGGAGGGAGGAGAGGAGAAGGGAGGAGAGGAGAGGAGGAGAAGGAGGAGGAGGAGGAGGACGACGACGGACGACAACGATAATGAAGAGGAGGAGGAGGAATAAAAGGTTATCTTAGTACTTCAGGTAGTTTTCAAACAAGGGAAGCTATCTGAAACTCAGTAAACCAGTGTCTATGGCTTTTTTGCTGGGCCAACAAGATTCTAAGCTGGCTGCTTGGTTTTGGAAAAGCCCTTTTTATAATGGCGAGGGGGGGGGTGAATATGTTTATCATGTTTTTCAGTTTTTGTCACCTTGGTTCTTCAATATCTGCCCAACACACATGTAGCCGACATAACTTGTTGTAGACATAAGGATGACATGCTTAAGTCACCTTGCCTTGCCTCCTCTTCTTCCTCCTGGAAATATACTTTTCAAACCCAAATCAATCAATCTAGAGGCCACATACCTGAGTACCACCTTTACTGAGCTGTTATACTCCAGGCCATTATTCAGTTGCCCTAATCAGCTCAGGCCGAGGAACCCGAAAACTAAGGAGAGCCCCTATGCCCCAGAGCCCACTGGGATTATTCAAACTAGGCAGTCCTGAGCCTGATTACCCTGCCTTGTTTGTTCCTCCTCAGGAAAACCATTAGAGTGAGTCTTGCCCATAGTTCTACCCTCCTGTCTGCACTTGACTGACCCAGATGCTTCCCAGGCGGCCCGCAAGACATACAGTGACCCTCCTCTTGAGAACTCTGAGTAATAGACTATGCTTCTAGTGGTAATCATCTCATCTCTCAGTTTCACTATACCTCAAGTTTGCTATTAAAATACCATTTTTAAAAGTATGTATATGTGGAAGCAGGTTTGGATGATGGGGTAGAGGATCAGATCCACAGTATATGGAGGCTTCATTCTTTTCCTTTGATATGGAAAAATGTTTTCAATCCCAAATGGATTCTAAACATAAACCAATAAAGTTTCAGTAAGGCGCAGTGGCACAAGCCTTTAATTCCAGTAATCCCAGTATGAGGATGGCTGAAACAGGAGGATCGCAAGTTCAAGGCCACCTACACTGTAACTCAGAGATACCCTGTCTCAAAAGAAAAAAAAATAACAAAAAAGGGCTGGGGATTTAGCTTAGAGGTAGAATACTCCTGGGCTCAATCCCCAGTATTAAAAAAACTCACAAGTAATGTTTCTTCAGGTTTGTAATGAACTTGCAGCATAGATGCTGATTTAGTAAGACTTAGAAGTCAGCTGACCTCCGTCCGAAGTGTTCTTTGTCACCTCATATGCTCTCCTGTTTCTAACCACATGGTGCTAGTGCCAGGGGCATCACCTTCCTCTCTATTTGCAAAATATCACTCTCTGTCATGCTGGCAACTTGTCACTGCACTCCCTAAAGAGGCTGTCAAATGCTTCCTTAAAACAAGCATGCCACAACAACGGTCTGAGCAGTGACTCAAATTTAGGATGTCTGAGTTGTTTCCTATGCCAAATAACAGCAATGACAGATGCCCTCAAATGCCTTTGGTCGGCACCCTGGTTTGTGGATTACTATGAACCCAGCAAAGGCCTGGCATTGTAGTCCATGGGAACAATGGGTGGCTGGCCAGATTTCTGCTGGTGGCTTTGAGGGACCTCATTCATTCCTCATCCAGAGCCTACTCCTCTTTCCCTTTCCTGCACTGCTGCTCAAGAGGCCTAGAAAATGTTCTGGCATCGCCTTTCCTCGTTATGTCAGTCTATAGTTTGAATTATTGGGACTTACACAGTTTGATCTGTGATCACTGATAATTTTTATGTCCTCAAAGCCCTCCCCATCCTGAGACTCCAAGAGAAATGCAAACATTTAGCTAATATTTGACATGTTGCCCCAGGAACTGTATTGTCCAAGAGGCAAGTATTTTGAAGAATAAAATATTCTGTTTCTGGGAATAGAATTCAGAATTTTAAGATTCTATTGGGTAGAATAAAGCCTGAAGACTAAGATTGCCTTCATGATCTGGAAGAAAAGAAATGGATATATATCTACTAAGCTATTAATTTAATAGTCTCCTGTGCTGTCTGTAGTGGGCTGAATTGTGGCCCCCAATAAGATTGTCCCCAAATCTCAACCTCTAGGTGAAGCGTCTTGAGTTGGAATCATTTCATATTAATTGGTTTCATATTAATTGGCTGGGCCCTAAATCCAATCACAAAAAGAGAAGGAGTTATACAAGAAATCACACAGGAGAGGTCATGTGAAGACAGAGGTAGAGATTGGAGTTATGCTACCCACTGCTAAACTTTTTGTCTTTGCTGACATAAAAAAGATACACCTGGAGCTACCAGAAACTGAATATGGCAAGGAAAGATTCTTCTCTAGAACCTTTAGAGAATAATTCTGCCAACACCTTGATTTGGAACTCCTGACCTAGCGAACAATGAGAGAATACCTTTCTACTGTTTTAAGCAATGCACTTTGTTATAGCAGCCCTAGGAATCAAAGACACTGTCCTATGTACATTCAAAGTATAAAAAGCATAAATAATTAGGCAAAACAGTGTACTTATCTCAAAATATTTGAATATCACTGTGTTCAATTGGCATTTAACAAGTTTTATTTAGCTTTTTTCCCTGTGAGCAGACAAACCTAGCCAATCAAATTTTATGGGATGCCAAACGGAAAGACAGGGTTGCTGTTCCCAGCAAAGCCTGGTGGTTCATCCGCCTGTTCTTTTGCATTAAGGCAAGCCTGCTTCTGTGATTTCAAAATTATCCCAGAGAGGTGATGTCAAGTTCAGCCTGGAACATTTCCAGAGCTGGCAAACCCATTATTCCCTTTGACAATTTTATTGCTTATATGTTCTTAGTGAGAAGGTTTCTTTAATATTTCAACTGAAATTTCACTGCTCTAGCTATTTATAAAATCCATCTCTTAACCAATATATAAGTATTCTTCAAAATGTACCTAACGTGTTAAATTCAGAAAACTTCGACATGAGATTGCACAGTCTGACATAGTTCAACAAAGACCTGATTTGCATTCTTTTGTAAGACAAGGCCATTATGCCAAACTATTACACTGCATTGACTTATAGTTTTCAGAAAGATTCCATGTTCATTTAATGTCTCTGAGATGGCAAAACAAGAGCAATATTAACTGAATTCTATAATCATTTTCCAAAGTCTGAGAGCTCCATCTAGGTCTGAAGACTTCAAAATCCTTATTAGTTTTCTCTTATTGTGACTTGAGATTTTAGCAAAAGAGCCAAACAGCTGTCTCCAAGTTTCCTCCAACTGATTAGAAAATAAAAAATATATAAAGTAGAACTGCAAGGGTCAGAACACTATATTGCTTGAGAAAAATAATTTTTTCAATATACTCATTTCTTGAAATAGTGTTTCAAAGATATGGTTACCCTCTCTGTGGAAGAACAGGGAGCATGGGCTGAATATTCGGCTACCAGCCAGTTTTTAACTCCAGAAGAAATATTAGAAGCCAGGCATGGTGGTACATGCCTGTAATCCCAGTACTTGGGAGGCTGAGACAGGAGAATGGCAAGTTCAAGGCCAACTTCAGCAATTTAGCGAGGCCCTCAGCCACTTAGTAAAACCCTGTTTCAAAATAAATAAAAGAGGACTGAAGGTGTACCTCAGAGGTAGAATGCCCCTGGGGGGGGTTCAATCCCCAGTATGAGAGAATGAGAGAGAGAGAGAGAGAGAGAGAGAGAGAGAGAGAGAGAGAGAGAGAGAGAGAGAGAGAGAGAGAGAGAGAGAGAGAGACAGAGAGAGACAGAGAGAGAGACAGAGAGAGACAGAGAGACAGAGAGAGAGAGAGACTCCAGTAATTAATGATGCTATTTTAGTAACTGATTAATTTGAGGGAGGATGAAAAGGAATTTTTAGCATTTGGCTTCCATGAGAACTCAAAATTTCAGAATGTTGGTGACCAATACTGACTCAAACTTGTTCAGAATTGGCATTTGAGTAAAAGGGAGATGACATAGGATTTTTCCCTTCATTTTTTTTTTTTACTTCATGTTTAGTGTTGATATAGAAAATTAAGCTGAAAACATAGATCTGGCCAACGAACATATGTGGATGCTGCCCTTCACTAAGGTGTTCCCATATGTTCCAAATAAACTATGTATTTTCCAGCTCAACTTGCTGAGTGGGCCAATCTTGCAAAATTTTATAGTTACTGGAATTTTGTCTCAATGCCTCCTAATCCCCGCTGAATTCAGAAAGGAATCACATGAACTTATTCTCACTGAGACAGACATGTCTGATATAATTTAATTTGGTACATATCTAAACTACCCAATTCCTTTAAAGATCAAGAACTAGTGGCATGTATGTATTAGAACCAGTATGTTTGCAACATTCTATCTGATAAGTCTTCCAGGGAAATAAAAAAGAAAAGCCAAAGTTTAGGTTGACCAAAATATATTATTAAAATACTAAAAGGTAGCATTAAGTCTAAACCTGAATCTCAAAAGGGGAACTTGATCAAATGTGACCAATAAGCTTAATCCAGTCCCTTGACTGACCCTAAAAATCAACTGTGGTCATTATCACATAAAGTAGAGACTTCAGTGTCACAAATGAGACACTTGAGGTCGCCAGTCTTGCCTCCAACACATACACTACAGCTGCATAAGTATCAGAAGGGAGAGAGGAGAACTTCCCCCTCTTCTGATTTTCTGCCTTTCAACAGAATGGTGGCACTTTCTATTGAGAACATAGCAATGGTTCTCTGAAAATAAACAAAATGGCAGTAAGATGATAAAAAAAGTGATTTATTTCCAATCAGATGAACCTGAATATTTACATTCTGAAAGGCCTTATACAGAAAACACTAATTACATGCATATGTATGTAACTCCCCCCCAGATATGCAAAATATCCATAAAGAATAGCCGGATATAATTGTGCATGCCTATAATGCCATTACTTGGGAGGCTGAGACAGGAGGATCACATGTTGGAGACAAGTCTCAGCAACTTAGCAAGACTCTGTTTGAAAATAAAAAATAAAAACAAGATTGAGAGTGTAGCTCAGAGGAAGAATGCCTCTGGGTTCAATGCCTAGTACACACACACACACACACACACACACACACACACACACACATATGATATTATACTGTATGTTTTCATAATAATATACCTATACTTATATATTCATAAGGAAAAATAAGTGGGGAATATGCCCTGGGTTTTTATCAGTTCATTTTATGCATCTCTATTTTTATACCTTTTTTAATTTAATAAATCGAAGGTCAAAATCAACAGTAGGCTATTAATAGATCTCGCAGAAATCAAATTTGCAGCATCATGGAAACAGACATCACATTCTCTCCATCTAGCATTGACGATAGCTTCCAGCATTCTGTACCCTTGTTTAAATATAAAAAAGGCGATGGTTCCCTTCAGGGCAAGCTTTGCAGCATATTTTATAATATTGTTGTAGTTAGAGAAGTAATGCATCTTTGGAAATGTAGCTTAAAATTATTAGGAGAGGCCAAATCAAATTATAAGGAAGCAAGCAAGGGATACCTACATTCTGAACTTTCAGAAGGCTTCCTCCTACTTCTTCTTACAGACATCCAGCACTAAATTTCTGAAGCCACTCCTTTTCTGCTTTGAGAATGATAATTGAATTCCATTTCTCTATGTTGCATAATCTTTTCCCTCCTTAAATTTAAAGGAAGGTAAGAGAAGACTTCCTTGGAGGTTGACCTAAGCCAAGCATTAAAGACAGCTGTCATTGAACTAGGCTGATTGTTGGACCCTTTGAGATAAACTCACCAGGATTAAAATCTTGATGTTATCTCTTTGCAATCTCCCAAGGAAAAGTAGCTGGGAATGGATACTAGGCTAGACCTATCAATCATTCTCTTTTTACTTATGATAGTAAATATACCTAATATAAAAGCTACCATTTTAACTGTGGCATTAATTATATTCACATTGTTGCACAACTATCACCACCATTTAGCTCCAGAACTTTTTCATTTTCCCAAACTGAAACTCTGCACCCATTAAACAATACATCTACATTCCCTGCTCTTTCAACCTTGATAATAGCCACCATTCTGCCTTCCGTTGCTATGAATGTGACTACTCTAGGAACCTCATATATATATGTATGTTTATATATATATATGATATACATATGTTTATATATATATGATATATATATATATGTTTATCTATCCAACACTTGGGATGCTTCCACCTTAAACTATTGTAACTGTACTATGAATGTGTGTTTACGAATATCTCTTTGAGATCCTGATTTCACATCTTCTGTTTTTAACCAGAAGTGGAATTACTAGATCATGTGTAAATTTTACAATTAAATGTTTGAAGAATTGCCATGCCATTTTCCATAGTGGCTGTATCACTTCCACCAAGGATGCACAAGGATTCCAATTTCTCCATATTCTCATCAACACTTGTGTTCTGCTTTTTTAATAATAGTCATCTTAATGGGTATAAAGTGTTGAGGTCTTACTGCTTTCACATGGAATAGATAATTTGGGCTTATTTTGCTTGATGTATGTGCAAAAGGAGTAAACAACTTAGTGTCACACAACACATACTGTCTTAGCTAGCTCAGGCTGCTATAACAAATGACCCTAGGCTGTGAGGCTTAAACCATAGACAGATTTCTCACAATTCTAGAAGCTGGGAAGTCTAAGATCTAGGTGCTAGAAGATCCAATGTCTGGTGAGAAGTTGCTTTTTGGCTTGTAGAGGGCTACCTTCTCATTGTGTCCTAATGCTAGGCCCCTTTTATAAGGGCACTGGTCCAGTCTTGAAGGCTCTACCCTCCTGACCTAGTTACTTCCCAAAGGCTCCACCTTCTAATACCATCACATTAGGATTAGGGTTTCAATATATTAATTCATCTTAGAAAAAAATCAATTTCTCTCTCTCTCTCTCTCTCTCTCTCTCTCTCTCTCTCTCTCTCTCTCTCTCTCTCTTTCTCTTTCTCCTTCTCTCCCTCCCATAATCTTGGAGGAAAATTCATCCATTTATTCTACTTTCCCTATGTACCTAATATAATAAAATTTGCCATTTACTATGCTTTCATTAAAACTTTGCAGCCACTATATAAGTCACATAATATACTTTAAACATTTATGGAAGTGCTTGAAGGTATATTTAAAGTAGTGTTTTGCTAGTATTAGGATATTACAGATACAAACCTCAATGTATAAAACGTACCTGTAAGGTGCTAAATAGATCCTGGCTTAACAGAAAGAAAGAAAGCATTCCATTACCTCCCCTCTTAGAGGAAAAAAACCACACTATCTAGAAGTTTTCCAAATGGATTTTTCAGTTATCAAGGAATAAGTAAAAAACTTTGAAGCCCATCACATGTAGAAATTGCACACACTAAAGTTATATTTGCTAATATTCACCCCAGCCATCTTTTATCACACTGCATTTTAATCTCTGTTCCTTCAGTGGAGTGACGGAAGGCAATGACATCTCATTCTGTCTCCTGACATCAGTGGATAGACTTTTTAGTTCTGGACAGAATTTTCTTGTATCACTTAATATAATCTTCAGCAGAACAACTTATATTAGTGATTATACAGCTACTGGGGAAAAAAATCCCAGTGAATCAAATTTTCAAAACACCTAAACTGTCAGGAGAAATGTCTTCTTTGGACTTAAAAAGCGACGTAAATTTTCATTAAGTGACAAAGAAATAACATCTTGGCCTACACTCAAAGCTCTATATTAACTCATTGGACTCCAATGCTATGAAATCTTTGTTGGAGAACTGAGTGGGGAAGTCAATTAAAAACATGGAAATGACCTCAGCTTGCTTCAGGCTTTTGTGTAGTCAGTTCTTCCATGTTTGTCAAGATCAGCAGGTACCCCGAGGGCTAAAGGATTGGGTGAAGAGTATTGATACTGCATCCAGCCAATCCCCTACTCCTGGAGGGAGAGAAGCAGTTTGCTATGCCTATCCCCTCTGAAAACAGAGCAGGCAGGTAGTACAGCTCAGCTGTTCTTAGTTTTTGTCCTCCATGTGAAAATGACTGATGTTCAGATGGAGGCCTTTTTTTTAGAGGGGTGGTCAGAGAACATCACCTGGATGTCATGAACTTGGGTTAGATACAATTCTTTCCCAACAAAGGACATACCTGTTAGGCAAGTGAAAACTTAATGGTGAGGATACTTGAGTACTTGAGATTTGTCCAAATTATATTTTAAGTGGGTTTGAGATTGGTGATCACTTAAACATTTTATTGGCTAATTATTAGTAAAATCAAAGTGCCCTAGATCTACAACTTTATAGACATATGACCTTAGCAAGTTTCTTTAACCTCTCTGAAGTTCTATTTCCTCCTGTGAAAAATATGAATAACAACAATGTTTAGTCTAGGATTTTCATGAATATTAAAGGAAATTCTTTTGAGATCAGTACCTAGGACAAAATGAGTACTCAAGCAATAGTGATCACTAATGACATTAACCAAAACACACTTCATGACTAACTTTAGCATTCTGCCACAAAGAACTGTTAAGTCTAATCAATTTCCAAATTCTGTTCTAAAGACAAACAAATAAAATCAGTCAAATAAGTTGATAGACCTTGGAAGCCAAGTGTTTTCCAGATTTACTAGGATCTGAGGTTTATGCAATTTGGGGTGACACCTCATTAAGAACAAAAATATAAAATTATGAATGAAAAACTAAACTAGATATGAGGCCTCACAAGGAACCTGAGCAAGTGAAAAGCTCTGAATCTTAAAGGTCATAAACTTGATAGTAAATTTTTCCCTGTATGACTTTGTGATGAGCATCCCAAATATTGAGAGCTTTAGGTGGTATGTCCAATATGATTTTTTTCTAGGAAATAAGTCACTCTTCTGGCAAGAATGTCTAGTAGACAGATGATATTGGGATGTCAAAGCAGTTGTTAAGGGTGAGCTAAGATGGTGCAACCTCATCCAGGGAGAGAGGTTTATTTATTTATTTATTTATTTATTTATTTATTTATTTATTTATTTATTTATTTATTTATTTATTTATTGTGTGTGTGTATCTGTATGTGTATGTGTGTTACCGGCAATTGGACCCAGGAGCATTCTACCTCTGAGCTATGGCTCCAGCCCTATTGTAGTCTACTTTTTATTTCGAAACAGGATCTCGCTGAGTTGTGAAGGGTCTCACTAAGTTGCTGAAGCTGTCTTGAACCTGAGATCCTCCTCTCAATCTCCCAAGTACTGATGTTACAAGAATGTGCCATCATGCCTCGATAAAAGAAAGTATTTTAGCAATGAAACACAGCCTCTACAATCAGCTGGAGCCATTGTTTCCAAAATCTGGTTTATGGACTTGGGCTAGGAAATAGTAGGCATTGCTATTGTAGTGAGAGATACATTTGTGCCTGTGCTAGTTGATCCAGCTAGGCCCAGAGTCTTCTCTCTGAGCCCATGCTGAGAGTAACACACCCAGGGAAGGTCCCCTTCTCTGTTCCTGACTAGCCATCCTACCCAAATTTTCTTCCTAGTCCTGAAGGGAGCCTCAGTCATATGGAATGTGGTTCTTTGGCCTCTTAGGCCAGAATAATATAGATTATAATAATCTAGATTTAGAAAATCAATATATAGCTATTCATTCCAATTTCAATTACGAATATAACAGTGGGAATACCAGAAGAAACTGAATACTCAGGCTCCACTAGTTGAGTTTATATTGAACTAGATAACAACAACGATAACAAAACACAAAATGATGCAAATACATCCAGAAGAAAACACTTAGGATTTATGTCACAGTGAAAAGGAACATTTTATGTGGTCATTTTTCAGCATTCATGTTTTTCAACTGTATGTATAAAAGTTTCTAGATCATCAAAAGTTGCCAATTGTTCTCTCTGAGAAATAATCAATATTTTTATCTGCATTTATACTCTCAAATTTTGCTGTCAAACATCCCTTCTTTATAAATGCAACTAGAAACCACAAGGGTATATTACTTAGCATCCCTCAGAATGGCTGGACTGAAAAAGAACGAGTGTTGAAAAAAGGTCAAAAAGCAACTGCACACTAATAATATATGTATGTGTGTGTGTGTGTGCATTTTTAAGGCAACTGGGATGCTTATATACTGCTAGTGTCAGTAAAAATGGCACATATACATTGGGTCACTGGTCATCAGTACTAAACTTGCACATAAATACATAGATATGCACCAAATAGTAAGTATCAGAATGTTCATCTCAGTACTATTTGTGATGCCTCATTATTGGAAACAGCTCACATGTCCATCAACAATTTAATGAGTATTTTATGATTTGTTCATTCAAAGAAATTCTATAGCAATGAAGATGAATGAACTACAACTACATACCACTAAATGAATGTTACTCACAAAGCCAATGCTGAATGAAAGAAACTAGATACAAAAGAAGTCATGCTCTATGATTCCATTACAATAAAAATTTGAAAATGCAGCACTAATCCATGACATTTATGGCAGGGATAGAGATTGTCCTCTCTGGGTAGCAGATCCATGAGAGTATGAGATGCCTCCAAATGGGCTAGAAACTTTCTGTTTCTGGTTCTGGACTCTAAATGCAATGTGTGTGTGCTTATACTGTGAAAAATATTGACTTGTCCACATATAACTTGGACAAGTTTCTGTCCATGTGTCACATTTTAATAAGAAAGTTTATTTTTTAAATGCTCTCTCTTTCTTGACATGATAGAGATTGTCACTACAGTGGTACCTCAATTGGTAGGACAAGGTAGAAGATTGTGAAATTCCTAAGTTTGGGAATTGCTCACTCCTAGGCTGCTGAGAAACTCACATGTGAAGAACCAAACCATGTGTTCCTCAGGTAGGTATACACAAATGGGACAATGAAAGAAGGCACAAGTGTTAAGGTTAGATATAGAATAGCCCCTTGAAGAGATCATAAATTGGTGTTTGGAGCTGATACAATTGAATCTTGAGGGCTATATACCAGCAATGGATAAATCCATTACAATGGTGGTGACTAGAGGGAGTGGATCCCTGGGGGTGCGGTGTGGCCTTGGGCATTATATACATGGCTCTTCCTCCCCCTGCTCGCTCTCTTGCTTCTGGCCTCCATTATTTGAGGAGCACAACCCATGTGTTCTCCCTTTCTCTGCCTCCCGCCACCATGCCCTATGATTCAAGGTCCCCAGCCTCACATAGGCTGAACCCAAAACCTTAAGAAAAGAAATCTTCTTTCCTCTAAGTTACATGACTATAAGAAAAGAAATCTTCTTCCTCTATGTTACGTGGTCAATCTTTTAGATTATAGCTGCAAGAATGATGACTGGAACAAAGAGAAAGGGTGGCTTTAGAAACAGCTATGAGATCTACAACTTTTGGAGGACTCACCTTTACAGGAAGCTCTCTAGAAAGGGCTACAGAATTATCAAACATTACAGGTAAATACATCTTCTCCAAGCGTTCTTTCTCATTTCCTGCCATACTCTCCTTTGAACACATCTTGTTCTGTCATGATGCACCCTCTTTACAGGGTTTAATCAATTGATTTAAGAACACTCATTCTAAAAGAATTTTCCATGAGCCTTTTTTGACTCGGTGTCTTTCCGTACTCACCTCCAGTTTTCATTTCCTGTCTCTTGACCTGTTTTTAACTTATTACATAGTTAATTTGAAATACCTAACCTGCTGCAATGTGTAGTCGATATCAGGGATTTTTTTAAATAGAAACATTTTGAAAATTTAATTAAATATGAGACAGTTTATCTCTGCCCACCATCATAGTTACAAAACAACTTTCCTTTTCAATAAAGGAAAGGTCACAATGACCAAGGCAGATGTTAGACCTCATTCTCCCAAGTGAATGTGGTGGCTCATCTTCTAAAATCCTGCAAAGCAAACAAGTCAGGAGTTTAGAACTTAAGGAATAATGCAGCCATTAAAGGAAATCTGGAGTTTGAGGATTGGAGAAAAGTATTCTCTACTCAAGTTTTTTTTTTTATAACTATAAAAATATCACAGGCCCATCATATACAAATAAAATGAAAAACCAAATCCTACAGAATAAGGAACAAAACTGCTTTTCTCTCCCTCTTGTTTCATACCGAAGTCATAGAGCCACAGGCACAATTTTCTTTGTGTTTTGCTCCTGAAAATTTGGACATATTATAGTCAATTTTTTGGATCTCCTAGTGGTTACCTTCATAAGTGTATTATATTTCCAAACATCTGTTTCATGCATTATTAATTTTAGACTTGGTCTATTAACTTTGGACTCTAAGTAAATCAATATACATATGCTTTCTCTTTTTTTCTTTCTTTTGCATGAAAAAGAACAGACAACACTCATCAGGTGCTTAAGGTATGGGATTATTAGATTCCACACATTTTCTTCACTCTTCTCCTTACTCCATGTGTCAATTTTTTTTTTTTTTTTTTTTGCGGTACTGGGGATTGAACTTAGAGGCACTCTACCTTCGAGCTATACCCCCAGCCCTACTTTTTATTCTTTATTTTGAAACAGGGTCTCACTAAGTTGTGGAGTGCCTCACTAGGTAGCTGAGGCTGGCCGTGAACCTGGATCCTCCGGTCTCAGCCTCCCAAATGCTGGGATTACAAGCATGCGCCACCACGCCCGGCTCCATGTGTCAATTTTTATTTGTTATATCTTATGTTCCTTAACTGATTTGATTTGTACCTTTAAACCATGAATTTAAATGTTAATTTGAGGCTATATCACATAAAGTATTTTTGGTTTTGCAGTGTTGGAGATTGAACCCAAAGCCTTAGGCATGCTAAGTTAGCACTCTACCACTGAGCAACACCCCAGCCCTTTCTAAAAAAATATTTTATTTTCAGGACTGGGGACTGAACACAGTGGTGATCTACCATTGAGCTATATCCCCAGTCCTTTTTATTTTTGACATAAGGTCTTGCTAAGTTGCCTAGGCTGGTCTCAAATTTGCAATTTTCTTGCCTCAATCTCATGGTTTTTGTTTCAATAAGATCAGATAGAAGTCATACTCACATGTTAAAAAATGTTCCTCTTTAGGAGGGTATAGTGGTACGTGACTGTAATCCCAGTACTTGGGAAGCTGAGACAGAAGGATTACAGGTTTGAGGATAGCCTCAGCAACTTTATGAGACCCTTGGAAACCTAGTGAGACCCTGTCTCAAAATTTATAAAAAGGGCTGGGGGTCTGTTTCAGATATAGAACACCTCTGGGTTCAATCTCCAATCCCCAGCTCCCCCACCACACAAAAAATGCCTTTCTTTTGCCTTTACACCTGAATGGAAACTTGGCCTTACATAAGCTTCTTGGCTTTTGCCAATGTCCTTCCCTGATATGGTGGCTACTGGGCTACTTCACAACAAAACTTAGCTCTTGAGGATTCAGGATGTACCTTTGCTGTCTGATCCCTCCCTTTTCTAGGACACCTGCTTTTGATCAAACTGGGGGTTACATGATTCTTCATGCTCCTATCTATTTCCAGTGGAATCAGAAGGTCTGCATATGGCTTATAGGGAAGAGCGGTATGTCACAAGATTTACACGTGTTTGTGGTGATTCTGTGCTTTTGAAAACCATTTTGTTTCCTTTGGCTGAGATATGCTGCTGCGTAGCTGACTGCCACCCACCGTTTCTCCTCTGCTCAGCCACTCGCCAGCCGGCCTGGCCTTCTGCACAAAAGGCTTATCCGAGTGACTTCTCCTTCAACCCTACTTGCTGCAGCACTCTGGTGAGGACAGAGGCACCTGCTCTCCAGACACTGCTTTTTCATGCCCTTTCATACCTGAGCCCCCATTTATATAGCCCTCCTTCCCAGAGTCTCCTGCCCCCTGGACCGGCTGTATTTCACTGATGGTGGACATTCCCAGTCATGCTTAGTAATTTGGGATTTCATTGTTTTAGAAAGTTCCATAGCTCTCACCCTTGGTTTCACTAAATTGTTGTTGTCTTCTTTTGCATCCATTCAGTGGCTGTTTTCTATTAATTCAGGAGGAGAATAGGGTCAGAGCACCCTAACTTTGGCCTCTGTAAGCAAATTTCTCCACTATTGCGTATGGGAAAGTGTTGAATTGCATAAAGTGGAGTGGGGGCAGCCTCAGCTTCTGCACTAATGTATTCTTCAGTTTGGTTTAATTTAGCTTTGTTCATTATCAAAGAATGATTTTTATATCTTATTTTTAGGCCTTCTAGATAGGGAATGCTTCATTGAGGGTCCACATTTATTTTCCAGAGGGAAGAATTCCCTTCAGTCTTTGCTTATTGGAAAGGGAAGCGCCAGGGCAGGTGTCTTTAGTTCTCACTCCAGGTAGTGATTAGAAATCACAGGGCTCCTCCTCTGCAAGCTACATTTAGCCATGACTCATTTCCCAGGGATGCCCAATTCGACTCGTGCTACTGTTCCTCCTAGCATGAGAACTAGAATCTCCCATCCTCCTTACTCTCTGCTTCCTTCTACCTCATACAAAGAAGATGGATAATTGATAGTTTTTGTATACTTTCCTTATGGTCTAAGTAAGCTCAGAAGTTGACTTCAGTGGATGGAGAGTCAAGTCTAAACAAGGCCATTAGACGGATTAAATGTAAAATTCAGTGTAAAGTCTATATTTCCCACCTTGATTCATTGTTAAAATAAGATGCTGCCCATGTAATGTAAGGGACTGTAAGTTGTTGCTGCTATTATTATTATTATTATTATTATTATTATTATTATTATTATTGTTGTTTTGTGGTACTGGGGATTGAACTTAGGGGCATTCTATGTCTGAGCTACACCACCAGGCCTATTTTATTTCTTATTTCAAAACAGGAGTTTGCTAAGTTGCTGAGGCTGGCCTCAAACCTGTGATCCTCCTGTCTCAGCCTCCCAGGAACAGGAATTACAGGCTTATGCCACCACTCCCAGCAAGACTATAATTATTTTTAGATGATGATAAAGATATAACATATTATCAGTCCTCATGAATTTAATATAGGGAAACCTATCCTTAATACTTTGAGTATTTCTTCTAAGCAACTATAATTGAATTTGACTTCCCAAGTAGGAAAAAAATAGTGTGTGTGTGTGTTTACTTTTGAAATATTGCTTCAAATGAAAATTGATAGTTTTAATTTAAATTACATAATTATACTGGAAATTGCAATAACTATGAAACATCTGCATAAATATTATTAATACAACAAACCTTTAAATTGACTGAAAATAAAAAATTGAGACTAGGCTAATTTCATTATCATATGTAAAAATAACTTTTGCCAGGTGTGGTAGCTCACACCTGTAATTCCAGTAATTAGGAGGCTAAGACAAGAGGGTGGCAGGTTTGAGGTCAGCACATGGTAACTTAGCAAGACCCTGTTTCAAAATAAAATAGGACTGGAAGTGGAGCTCAGAGGTAGAAATACCCTGAGTTCTATTGCCAGTACCACACATACACACACACACAAAAAACCTATTTTCATTGATAAAGAATTCCAATAATAATAATTAATATGAATTGATCCTATCTTTCATGACAGAGTAAAATTCAATATTCTGAAACTTTAAAAAAATAATTAGGAAGAATTAAAATTTATCTAACCATTAAGTACTGTTTATTCCTATTTTTTCTAAAAATAATAATTTATATTTTCCTATGTTGATTTAACTAATACTGAGGTGAATTTTTATATCAGGTATATTTTAAAATTATAGATTTTAAAAGTTTAAAAACAATGCCAGGATTCTAATAACAAGTGACTATGGAAAACAAATGTTAGGAGGCTAAGATAGGATGATCACAGGATTGAGAGGACAGCTTCTGTAACATAGTAAGACTCTCAGCAATCCTGTTTCAAAACTAATAAAAAGCTGTGGGTGTAGCTTGTAAGTAGAATGCTTGTGGGTACAGTCCCCGGTACTATACAAAAAATGAAACATATGAAATATGGATATATTTTCAAGAGATAAGAAATATGTTCTATAATGAATATCAATTTTTTCAACCTGAATTCATTTGCCAAAATCCAGAGAAAAGTTTTCCTCAACTGCATTATACAGCTGAACAGAATATTCCCAACCATACTAAATCATTTTATTACACAACTATCCCCAAATAATTACATGAAACAAAAATTATACACTTTTGTGGCTGTGAAAAATATTATGTATGCTAACTACTTGTCTCAGAATATTAGATAATAGATCCCACATAATGTCAGATTCTGTTTGTAAGTGCCAACTCTACTGTTAGGAGTTGATGAAAAAGTCTTTTTAAGATTTCAAATGAGTTTTTAAGGGAAGCAGATAATATTATGGTTTGAAAAAATAATGAAAACATCTATCTGAATCACTGAAAACTGATTTTTTAAAATGTCTTTAAACAAAAATAAATGAATAAATAAATAAATAAATAAATAAATAAATAATGGAACTGGTACTCTCCCAGGATGGGGCAAAATAAAGATGACTGGAGAATAAAGATGCATATCACATTTTGGTCAAACTGGGTGCTATACTCCACCCTATTTGTAAGGAGAACCAGAAGTAGTTAAGTATATACTGGAAGTGTACTGGAGAGAAAAGGAATATGCTTATGCCATTATTAGAATCTATACAGTGATTCTCTGAAGTGGGTACCTTTTGCCAATTTTACAGATATGGCAACATAAGCAGAGAATTTACATAATCTTATCAAGGTTTCATCAGGAATGTAAGCTCAGAGGGAGTTTGAATTTAGGTCTAGGACTCTCTAAGCCCATCCTGTTCAGAGCTTTGCCTAAATTCTGCTATCCCCTCAACATAAGAATTTCAGAGTGGGTTCTTCCTTCCTCTCCTCTATTTACATCATTCCAATACAATCTCATTTTTTCTTACAAAACTCTATCATCCCCAAATCCACCTTCCACTTATTCCCTGTTGACTCATGATGCTATTTTGTTAATGATAACTTCATTAACCATTACCTTGCCATTCTCCAACTGGCTTCAAAATATGGGGTAGTTCAAGTCAATTACACCAGTCTTAATTAAGCATTTACCTTTAAAGTAAACATTTTAAAATAATCAGATATTTACAATTCTTACAGAAAATGTATTTCAAAGGCAAAATTATACTAATCATAAGAGAAATAGTAAAGATGCTTTTCCTTATATATTTCCTGTTCATAAAGTAGCTTAACTAATGCTTCCAGGGGGTTTTAGTTTTGAGTTTTTTTCTAGTGGTGCTGGGAATCAAGTCCACAGCCTCACGCATGTTAGAAGAACATTTTGACACTGTGCTATACTCCCAGCCTTTAACTGTTTTTTTAAATGAAATTCAGGGAGAAAGTTATTTGGGGGCTCTTAGTCAAATTTCTAAGCCTTAAACATAGCATATATTGTTGGATTTTAAAGAGCTGGAAAGATTAATAATGCTTTATGAGATGGGGATATATTTAGTGTTCAATAAAGTACAGAATTGACAGAATTGGACTGAACTGGCTAAACAAGTGACAAATTATATTTGCTACAATTTCTTCCAGTCTCCCAGTATGTTGCAAATCATGTGTCCATATCACCTAATATAGGCTTATCCAGTGGAAAATTAGCATAGTGGATGATCAAAATCTACAACATGAGGGATTAACAAAGGTTCTCTGACTCTTCAAGTATTCTCCATCATTAGCTCTGTTCAACAGTTTATAATTCTCTGAATGGAAGCTCCCTGCCCAAACTACCTGGGTATAAGTCGGTGAGGAAATTATTTAGCCTTTCTGAATGTGGTGGTAAAGGGTTAGAGGTCCATTTGCTACAAAAAAAAGGAAGTGCCTTCTTAAACTGATGGTAAAGTGGATCTCAAGTACAAACTTGTGTACATCCATAACATCCATGCCTCTCTCACCCTGGCACTTTAGAGAGGGAGGGGGACCACCTCCTTTCACACACTCTACCATCTATCCACCAGTCACCCGACCATCCGTCTTCCATTCGTTCACTGAGTGTGCACTAAGATGACACCAGTCATTCTTTGTATTCATTTTTAACCAAACTTAGTTTATATCTTTATACAAAAAAAAACCTTGGAAGGAATTTTTATGGCTATTTCCCCTGCTTTTTGTGTACTTAGGAAGAAGTGAAAGGATGGAGCAACAAAGAATTTCAGAGTTAGAGTCTGAAGGATGGAGAGGTCTATGGGTCCATGGACCTGGGTCCATTTAGCATTTGCCTTCTACTAAAGGCTTCAAAAATCTGAATATATACATATATAAATGTATATGTATGTACATATGAAAAACATATTTGTTATATAAATATGATATACATATATTACATATGAATAGATAATATTTACCCATAAATATGTATGTAGACACATACACATAAATATATTTAATATATGAATATGTAATATATGTTTATAAATATATATCACATATCATATATAAAGCCCAGAAACAGACTCCAAACAAAGTCAGCACCACCAGTCTGCAAAGGTCAGTGAAATCTCACTAAATTACCAAAAGATAAATGCATGCTGTTTGGCTAGGAATCTGCTGTAAGCGATTTATTGAATGAGGCTCCGTTCTATTTCAATAATTAGCATTAGTAAATCAATATTTTTGTGACAGAGAAAAAAACATAAAAATTCTTCCCCCTCCACTTCCTAATGATAGTGAATAAAAAGGACAAGTGGTTCGCTCTGACAACTGGGGATTCAAGTGAGGAGACAGAGGAAGGTAAAACGTAGTATCAAAGGAGAGAACAAAGAGTTCAAGGGTGTCTGGCTAGGGGATAGAGAAGAAGAGGGAAGAAAAGGAAAAACGTGAGCAGTTACTAAAGGGAGTGGGATTAGGGGAAAGGGATTTAGAACTGGAGGAAGTTTTGAAATCAAATGGGCCAGGCACAACACATGGCCTCCTGGCTATCATGAAGGACCTAGGCTGTCTTTGCAAGATTTCTTGGGGTTGTGTTTGTTTTCTTTAATGGCATACCTGCAGAGATGAGCCTGACAGCAAGAGGAAAGAGGAGATGCATACTAAGAGACTTTATAGAAATGATTTCTAAGCCCAGTTGGGGCAATTGCTCTTCCTTTAGTAGTCCACTACATTTTCAAATTCCAAATGTAATTAAGGGAATGAATGTATGAATAAAACACCACATCATAATTTATCTGGAATCAGATGGTGCCTCTTAGAAAAGAAAATGATGACATGGAGCCATCAGGAATGAAGGGAAAACCTGCTTTTAGGTTTTCCATACAAACATAATTAGCAATGAGACTAGCATCAAGATTCTTTTGCTGAAGTCATTTCATCCAAGGAAATAGCAAATGTGGAAAACCAATAAGGAAGTGCCATTAGCGCTCACAACCTCCACCTTGTGATGAATCGTGCACAGGTAAAAGACGCTGATGTGGGGAAAGAGGTCAGCAACAGCTTCACATATCAAAAAAATTTGTTAACTGCGGACCAATGGATCTAGAAAAATGCAATCTGCTCCTAGTAGGCTCATCAATCCTAATGGTTTCTCAGGTAGAGGCAAGTGGTTTTCATCAGCCCTCTTCTCTCCCCTTCCTTTCCCTTGCAGACATCTTCCCTTAGTAATCTCTACTCTCCCAGCCCCAGAGGTGACTCCTGAGTACATTTATAACCCTGACCTCTTTCCTGAGCTCCAGACCCAGATTTCAACCTGACCTGCTGGGCCCAGCCAGATGGATGGCCTGCTGACACCTTGCAATCAGCAGGGCCAAAATAGAATTCATTCGCGCATGCTCTGCTGTATGGCCCCTGTTTGTGAATGAGAAAACCAAAGCTCAGAGGTTAATTCACCCACCCAAGGTCACTCAGCAACCAGGGAAGGGCAAGGTCAGAATTTGATCCTTGAGCTCCTACTTCCAAAAGCCATCCCTATCTCAGTGATCTGTCTCACCTTACACTTCTCTTCACTGCCCCATCTTCCCGTAACCATTGAGTATCTCTCATGTGGATAGTGACAGTGACCTCAACTGGCCTCTCCTCCCCCAGTCACTTATCTGTTTTCTTTCCTATCCTATCTGTGGGTCCTCACTTAGGGGTCCCAAGCTCGGAATACATCATTCCACTTAAAAATAAATAGGAAGCACAGAAATTAAAATCATATATTCTGAAACCAACACTTCCTGGATTGGAATACCAGCTCTGCTTCATACTAGTTATGCGGTGTTGAGCAACACAGGTTGGTTTCCAACCTGTGAAATGAGAATAGTCATAATGACACTTAACCTAACCATGATGAATAAACAAGTTAACACATGTAAAGTGGGGGCATGGTCTGTGCTATATAAATGGTGACTTGCCCAGTTTAATTATTATGCCTCAATACTTTTTTAGAAGTCTGCTTGTTCAGTTTGGCCATTGTGGCCCTCTGAAAGCTGACCTTCACCCACCTTTTAACTATAATCCCCTCCCTCATACACTAGGCATTCATTCCTCCATGGTTGACCCAATACCTCCCTTCCATAAACATTTTCTTTCTGTCCTCCTGCCTCTGTTATTTTTCCAAGTATTCCCCCAAGGTCTAGATAGCTTGTGTGAATTTATGATTAGTAACCAGATTCCAATTTCCTCTTCTCCCTGAGACATCATAGTAGGAGTCAACCACAACCATGATAACCCATTGAGGGCTCCAGTTCTGTGTCATGTTGCCTAGATTTGAATTTCCTGCCCTTTCACCCATAGTTGTGAACCCAAGAAAGTCATTTAACCTCCCAGTGCCTAAATTTCTTAATGGACAATAAAATAACATCTTGGTTATAGGGTCTTGATCACAAAAGGGGCCAGTATGTACATAAAACAGCATTTGGCTCAGAAAATTGCTCAGTAAATATCAGCAATTGGTTATAGAAATATATGTTTGCTTTCCTATATATCTCACTTTCTTAGTCTATGGAACCTTTGAAAACAAATGCTAGTTTATTCCTTTTAGAGTCTTGTATTATATCTAGCTCCAGATAGGCACTGCCAAAAACCAAGTGTTTGTTGAATGAGTGCATATCAGTCAATCTTCCTGCCTTAGCAGTTGGAGCTGGAACATAGTGAATGCTTGTTTCAGCTTCACAGATCTGAATATCTACTTTATTGATAATGAATTGTTTTCTTTCCATTTCGCCGTTTTTTCCTCCTACAGGATGAGCAAAGAATACAATTCTCATTCTGGAGATCCTAGATATTTGGAATTATAATTTCAAGAGCCATTAAAATATCTGAAAAGGGACATTTTTCTAAAGATCCTTGAATCAAAGACTGCTCACTCACATTTTTGACGAGATAAGAAATAATACAGAACTGTATGGAAGAGTCATAATAAAAGTCAATCAGCAAAAAGCAAATGTAGTCAAATAGTAAGAGCTCAAGGTTTAGAGTCAGAGTTCAAATCTTGGATCTGTCACTTACCAGCTGTGTGACCTCATGCCACTGAACTGCTCTGTGCCTCAGTTTCCTTAACTGTAAGTGGGAACACTAATGCCTGTCTCATAAAACAGCAGAGTGCCTGAAAAATAACAAACACTCAGTAAATGGTGTATGTTAAGTTCAATAACAATAGCAACAACAATAATAGCTTGGGGAAACATATCTGACCTTTCTTTGAGTGTCAGTAATCAATTTACAAAACTCCCCATGAATTAGAGAACAATCACAGTTTGGATTCTAATAGAAACTGTAACTTAGCCACCAAGAAAAAAAGGCAAATGGTTAAGAACAGGGAAATATTTCATTCTGCTTCCCTCCTATGCATCATTACTTTCTGATCAATGTTTTAGATTCATTTCCTACAATGAAACAATTCTGAGATATTACTTCATGCCTTGAAGATAAAAAGGAATGCCTTGGGAGATGAGTCTTAATGAAGAATAGCCCTAGCCACAGAGCTGAAGGATGAAAGGACTTGAAATATAATAGCCTGGAACCTATACATTTGGCAGATTTTTAAAAACTAGCTTAAAAGCAAACAAACAAAACCAAACCACAAAATCCCCCAAACTAAACTAAGCTGAGAGCTAGAAGTGAAGTTTGTAGTTTTCCCGAGGTAAAGAGTAAATAAAGAGAGTCTCAGTCATCAGGCAGCATGGTGACAGAGAGAAACTGCTGGTCAGCTCCACTGACATAACTGGAATATCATTTACCTTGAGTGCAGGGATGGGGAAGTAAAACACTGAAAACATGCGCCATTGAAAACAGGTCATTTGGGCAGACCCCTGGTTATGTAAATCTACATTTATAAATAGGAGCAACCAACAGTGGTCAGGCAAGTTTGAAACCCATTGAAAGTCAATTTTGAGGTTAAAATCAAGACCCTTAGATGCATTAAAAAAAAAAAAAAAAAACCTACTACGAAGGCCCACAAACTACATACAAAAACACATTTAGAGAAGTTATAAAATGTGAACAATTCTCAGAAGAGAAATTGTGCAGACCTCTCCTTATTAATACTGGGACACTGGTTGAATTAACCTAGACAACTCATCTATGTGCTTCTCATCTAAAAGCTCCAGGTTTTCCAGAGATCCTTCGGAACTGAGGTGGTTTTCTGTGACAACCCTAGTTAGCATCCTAAAGAACAAAATGCCCACTTTGTCCTCTTTCCCAAACCAATAATCAGTTTCTTTCCCAAATGTTAATCAACATACAACATTCCAAGATTGATTTTCCCTCTCTCCTCTCTCATACAAATCCAATTTTTTTCTTTCTTTATTCTTTGACAGTAGTCTGCATACCATTTTCCTCATAACTAATGTGCATGTAAATAATTAGTCACATCTAAAAAGTGTTGTGTATGAAAATGTTATATTCACTTTGACTGCAATCTGTCAGTGGGTATGGTGAGCGAGGAGGATCACAGTTTCAAGACTAGCCTCAGCAATTTATAAAGACTCTTAGCAACCTAGTGAGATCCTGTTTCCAAACAAAAATTAAAAAGGACTGGAGTATAGCTTAGATGTAAACTGCCCCTGGGTTCAATCCTTAGTACGGAGAGAGACAGACAGACACACACACACACACACACAGAGAGAGAGAGAGAGAGAGAGAGAGAGAGAGAGAGAGAAAGAGAGCAAACGCTGGGGGTGTAGCTCAATCTCAGACCGCCCCTGGGTTCAATTCCCAGTATTAGGAGAAAAAAACATACAAATCTGTCAAGAAGAACAATTTCAAGGGAAGTTGGAATTCAGTCTTCGAATGGATAGTGGGGAAATCCCATTTGCCATTGACTTTGATAGCTTTCCACATGTGTTGAGTAATCTTATTAAAGCATTTTCCAGTGATACAGTGATATGTCAGTAAGAGGTTTGTCAGGCTATGCCTGGTCTCTTATTTCATATATTCCCAGGAATGTCAAGAGAACGAAATATGCTGGAAATTAATGAGCTTGCAAATTGTGGCCCTGCACGTGGACAGAAGTTTAACATAAGCCAGAACTGGTGAGAATGTTGTAGTAGGGTTAAAGGTGTAAAAATCAAAGAATACACAGTAACGTAAAACTTCATGGCACCAAGGCAAGAACAAAGAAAGGACTGAAAACAAATTCTACGCAAACTATGGTCCATACACAGATATCTGGTATTGATAAGTGATTACATGCATCCCACTGTAATATGAGAAAGGTGCCTCAAGAGATTTAAAATGATGATTTGGGGTTCTAAGTTGAAGTCATGTTAATTTTTTTTTTTTAATCCTCAGAAGATGCCTCTCTAAAATTTGAATAAATTGAAATGGTCTAGTCACGGAGGGATGCTCAACCTTCTCTGTACTCTTTCTTTGTTGTTCTTGCATCTCCTTGCTCCCCAATCCCTTCCTTCATTCTCTCCTTTGCCCTAAAATACTGTGGCCTCAAATAAACAATCATTTGATATTGAAAGGCCTTTCCATATGCTCTATTCCTCAGGCTGAAATTTCATTCCTCTACTAACTGGTAAATTCCTACTTATTCTTCAAGATCCAACATGAAGCACATGCAAGTCAAGCTCTGGTATGAAGTGGACTAAAACTGAAATCCTGGCTCTGTCCCTGTTTAGGCATTGGCCCTGGTGCAAGCAGTTCCACCACCAGAAGTCTCTGTTTCCTTATTTTTAAAAAGGCAATAATGATGCCACCCAATGGTTATTGCAAATCTTAAAGACTTCAATTGCCTGGCCAAATGTCCTCCAGGTATGAAATATTCCACATCTGTGTCCTCCCTTCTAATAGTTTGAATTAACTTGGGCAAAATTAAACAAACATTTTTAGATTTCTAAAATGTTTTATAACTATTTCTTTTTTTAATTCCAAAAATTACCTTTATTATTTCTGATTGCCATCAGAAAACAAAAATATATGTACTGTTTATTTCTATGTGTTTATTATTTCTATGTGCTTATTTCTACTCTGTTTATTTCTATGTGTCTTTTTTCCCCCTTTTTTGATTGGTGCATTGTAATCATGCATCTTTGTTAGGTACAAGCTAGGAAAAGCATACATGCACACATTTCTCACTTAACCCTTCCCCAATTCTATAACCATTTCTAACACATATCAATTCGTATTTTTAAAAATCCTGTCTATATCTCCTGAAAGTAGGTCAATTCTTCCAGACAAGAGACTGTTTTATCCACTTTTTTATTTGAATTACAAACACACTGACTGGCACAGGGTATACATTCAATCAGTGCCTACAATGGATACTTAATAAATATCAAGTGAAGGAATAACTGGATAAATAATGTTGGTGGAGTTGCCTCAGTTTATAAGTCATAGGCAAATATAGATGATGTAATAACTCTCCTTTTAAGCTGCCTTTTTTTCTAGGTACTGGGGATTGAACCTAGGGATGCTCACTTTTGAGCTACACCAGTCCTTTTTTCATTTTTTATTTTGAAACAAGATCTTGCTAAGTCACTGGGGCTGACCTCAAACTTGCAATTCTTCTTTCTCAGCCTCCTAAGTACTGGAATTACAAGTGTGTGCCACCATACCCAGCAAAAGTGCCATCTTCTAAAGACAATGAACCCTCAGCTGAAGGTGGTGGTGCAGCCTGTAATCCTAGTACTTGGGAGGCTAGGGCAAGAGGATTACAAGTTCCAGAGCAGCCTCTGCAACTTAGTGAGACCCTGTTTCAAGATAAAAAGTAAAAGAGGCTGGGGTGACACTCAGTGGTAGTGAGCCCCTGGGTCCCACTGCCAAGGATCATGAAATAAAATAAAAACAATGAGCTTTCATTATACACTTGAATCTGCTGGTGCCTTGATCTTGAACTTCCCAGCCTCCAAAACTGTAAGCACTGGATCTCTGGTGTTTATAAATTAAGGTAAACTGTTATAGCAACCTGAATGGACTGAGATAAGCACTATACCTTTTCATCTTTATGTTTCTAAACCAAATCAAGCCAAATATAGAATGAAATGGTATGATTCTTTATAAAGCATTTCTCATCGTAAAGGTAGGAGGGCCTGACATCATCAGTTATTAACAATAAAACAATAAACCATTTAAAGAACTATTTTAACCAATTGCATTCCTTAACTTTCATTCTGCAAGGTCACAGTTGACCTAATGACCTAAACTGAGTGCAGAGTGTAAATCACTGTTGCAAAGCACCTGTGCAGTCATTAAACTCAAAGGCAGATTTGGTTATCAGAACATCCATTAAGGAAGAAAATGGCCCTTGACAGTTCTCTTACCTTAATCTAGATATTCCATCACAGTGTACTTCATTCCTTCAAACCCATATCCCAAATATGGAATTCCATAAACGAGACACTTAAAACATTACACAATATAATCCTGGAATGGATGCATTCCTTATAAACCCTAACTGTTTTGCTTAGTCAGGTACATGCAGTTTCTCCCTGGATCACCAATTAACAATTTGATGTTGCCCAATATTCCTGAACAACGACAGTAATAATCATTTTTATTTCATATTTTGCAATTAAAAAGATATTGAGCAGGCCAGGTGTGGTGATGTATGCCTGTAATCCCAGCACTTGGGAGGCTGAGACAGGAGGATCACAGGTTCAAAGCCAGATTCAGCAATTTAGAGAGGCCTTCAGCAACTTAGTGAGATGCTGTTTCAAAACAAGAAAAAAAAATAGGACTGGGTGTAGCTCAGAGGTAGAATGCCCCTGGGTTTAATCTCCAGTACTAAAAAAAAAGTCTCTTAATGAATACAAAAAAATCATCTTTAATTTTAGAATTAATCATGAGTTAAGGCTTTATACTGCATGGGCTTAATGATAATTTTTGGTTATTTGTGTATGAATTGCTCTAATTGCTTCCTTGTTGCTCGAAGTGTCTCCAGATTTTTGCCCCTTCAGTCTGTTCTGCACATCCTGACCTCTTAAAACTCTCCTTTCGCTACATTACCCATTTGCTGTCTCTTCAACACAAACAAACATGCACCATTTCTCAGCTTCAGTCCTACTCAAGCCCTTCTAGCATACTTCCTCTCACCCTGCAATCCAGAGCTGCTACATTGCCAGAATTATTGATCCCCTTGGTTCACTCCACTGCTCTTCCCCATCAAAATCCCTGAGCATCACACCCTGCTCAACTTTATGAATCCCCTTTTCCTATCCGAGCAGGATAACAGAAAAGCTGGGCTTTGAAGTTGCACACTTGCCCTTTGCCAGCTGTGTGACCTTTCAAGCTCAGCATGGGATTAGTTTGTTCTTCTAAATCCCAAACATAGTTAGTTTCCCAAAGTCCATCAGAGATATTATAGGGAAAAATCCTTTGGCCTTTCTTGCACAAGGAAGCTGCCTGTGCCAAATATTACAGTTCCCTACACAGGGTCTGTAACTCTAATTGATATGGCTTGATACTAGAATCAGCCATGTGCCAAGTACCTTGCTAGGCCCCAATGTGACTTAACTGAAGGCAATGGGGGGCACCCTAATGCACATGATGTACTTTCACAAACATATCAAAGTCAAAGTTAATCACTACACTGAACTTGAGAAGGAGGGAGAGCGAGGGAGTAGGCCAGGAATTGGGAATTGGGGAAGGGTTAAATGAGAAATGTGTGCATGTATGCCTTTACCAGCTTGTACCTAACAAAGATGTGTGATTACAGTGCACCAATAAAAAAAAGAAAAACATGTATCTGCCTGACCCTACTCAGCAAAGACTGCCTCTTCTAAGAAGGGGTATCTAGAAGAGCAAATGCAACACTCAGCTTTCTGAATCTCAAGCCTCCTTATCCCTTGAGCAAGGTCTCAGGGAGAAATAAACCTCCAAACTCAGGCCTATCAGCCTGAGTTTAGGTAGGGCCATTGTCAGTGCTAACCTTTGGGAATGCACAGTAGGGATGTCAACTGCTGGAAACAAAGAATGCACAGAGCTCTGATACCTGTCCTGTTGACACTGGATGGAGAAATGCTTTGGGCACACCACTGGTAACCTTAAAGGGAGCTCAAAGCAGATTCAAATAAACTGAGTGCTTATTGTATCAATCCTTGAACTTGGAGATGACCACTTAATTCTGATGGAGATTCAAAATGGGCCACCGTGTTTGTCTCTGTCATGTTTTCCCACTCTATGACAAAAGAGACAGAAAAATATTCGAGATGATGAAAGCCATTTCCTAAGAGCAGTGCACTCACAGGAAAACCAAACTTTTCCACTTAGAACCCCAACCAGGTAAAAAAAAATTAGTTACCAAGAATACACTTTAAAGCAATTCCACTGGTTCATTTTAAAAGAAGTAACCAATGCCTTTTTACAAAGTAGATTTAAAACTCAGGAGACTATGGGAAGAATATCATATTGTTAATGCACTGGAAGCTCATTACTTTAAGAGGTCAGTCAAGCTCTTTCTTGTGAGAGAGAGAAGCACTCTGCTGTTTGGAGAAAGACGTAAATGCAACTTGTGATGATGTAAAACTAGGTCTCGGGGATAATGCAGCTGAGTGGCTGAGAAAAAGAGGAGATGTAATATGCTGGGCAGATAAATGGTACACTCACCCTTCTGACAGGCACTGAGGTTTGAATGCCCTAGACTCTGGAGATAGAGTTGATGGTCAAAATGTCTCAGTAGGGAGAGAAATGGCCACAGAAAACAGAAGTAGGCTGGACTCAGAGTATAAGTGTCTTAATGCATTCCTTGTGCTGGGGGAGAAGTGATGTGTTATATTAAAGATATTATGAGAGAAAACCAAAAACACCTTATAAGAAAGTCACAAAGTTAAGGAGGAACATCCTAACACAGAGCTCTGAATCTACATGCATTCTTTTACTAGGAAAATGCAGAACCAACAACTCCTTGAGTTAGTTAGAAGTGAAACAGGTACGGAACTCAATGACTTTTTTTTTTTTTTTTTTTTTTTTTTTTTTGCGGTACTGGGGATTGAACTCAGGGGCATTCTACCTCCGAGCTACACCCCCAGCCCTATTTTTTTTTAATTCTTTATTTTGAAACCGAGTCTCACTAAGTTGCGGAGTGCCTCACTAGGTAGCTGAGGCTGGCCGCGAACCCGGATCCTCTGGTCTCAGCCTCCCGAATGCTGGGATTACAAGCGTGCGCCACCACGC